>BQNB010005986.1:0-96234 GCA_026074375.1 Tanacetum coccineum
TTCCAAGGCATATAGGTTTTATGTTATTGAACATAATGACTCGGTTTCTATTAACTCAATTATAGAATCTAGAGATGCAATCTCAAAGGGATGAGAATCGGTTTCTATTAACATAATGACTCGGTTTCTATTAACATAATGACTCGGTTTCTATTGATGAGAATCGTTTCTCTTCAATACCTAGACCAAAGGATATTATACCAAATTCGGATGAATCTCAAAGGGATGATCATTCTGATGATGTACCAAGTGAGATTCCTGAACCTCGTAAAGGTAAAAGAGTTTGCAAAGCTAAATCATATGGTTCTGATTTTCAACTATACTTAGTTGAGGGATCAAGAGATCAAGTTGGATCACAATACTCTTACTGTTATAGTATTGAGGAGGATCCTAGAACCTATAATGAGGCTATGCAATCTCGTGATTCTGCTTTCTTAAAAGAAGCAATTGATGATGTGATTGGTTCTATTATGGAAAATAATACATGAGTTTTATCTGATTTACCCCCTGGTTGCAAACCTTTAGGTTGCAAATGGATATTCAAGAGGAAGATGAAAGTCGATGGAACAATTGACAAGTTTAAAGCTCGATTGGTAATCCAAGGCTTTAGACAAAAGGAAGGGATTGATAATTTTGATACATACGCACCAGTTGCTCGTATCACTACTATTAGATTGTTATTAGCTTTAGCAGCTATTCACAATCTAGTGATCCATCAAATGGATGTCAAAACATCATTTTTAAATGGTGATTTGGATGAAGAAGTGTATATGAAGCAACTGGAAGGATTTGTTATGCCAGGTAATGAGCATAAGGTGTGTAAGCTGGTTAAGTCATTGTATGATCTGAAACAAGCACCTAAGCAATGGCATCAAAAGTTTGATAAGGTTGTGTTGTCAAGTGGCTTTCTCTTAAACCAATCTGACAAGTGTATATATAACAAATTTGATAGCTCCGGTAAATATGTTATTATTTATCTATATGTTGATGACATGTTGATTTTTGGCACAGACCAAAATCAAGTTGATAAAACTAAAAAGTTTTTGTCATCAAAGTTCTCGATGAAAGACATGGGAGAAGCTGATGTTATTCTTGGTATTAAGATTAAACGTGAAAATAAAAGGATTGTAATTACACAATCTCACTATATTGAGAAAGTACTCAAGAAATTTAATCGTGAAGATTGTTCTATGATGTGTACTCCCATGGATCCGATAGAAAAGCTTATGCCAAATACAGGGAAACCTGTGGATCAGCTCGAATACTCAAGAGCCATTGGCTGCTTAATGTATGCTATGATGAGCACTAGACCTGATATTGCTTATTCAGTTGGTAGATTGAGCAGGTTTACTAGTAATCCTATTAGACGCAATGGTATTCAAGTACTTGAAATGTACTATGAATTATCTTATGTTAGATATCCTTCGGTGTTATAAGCTTATTCAGATGCTAGTTGGATAAATCATGTAGAAGATTCATCTTCTACTAGTGGATGGGTGTTCCTGCTTGGGGGAGGTGCCATTTCATGGGCTTCCAAGAAGTAAACATGCATAACTGATTTTACTATGGAATATGAGTTTGTAGCATTGGCTGCTACTGGTAAAGAGGCAGAATGGCTAAGAAACTTGATACATGAGATTCCAGTATGGCCGAAACCAATAGCACCGATTTCTATCCATTGTGATAGTGCTGCCACATTGGCTAAAGCGTATAGCTAAATATATAATGGTAAGTCTAGACACTTAGGTGTTAGACATAGTATGATTAGGGAGCTAATCATGAATGGTGTGATATCTATTGAGTTTGTTCGGTCACAACATAATCTAGCTGACCACTTGACGAAGGCGTTAGCTAGAGACTTAGTGATTAAGTCAGTGATATGGATGGGATTAAAGTCTATCTAGAACTACTACCTATGAGATACCCAATTCCTTTCTAATACAACGTTAGAAGCTGAATTCAATGTGGAAAACTCATAGTTAGAGATTGGAACACGTCTGTTTATCTTCCCGAAGTATGTGTTCAGACCTGCAAGTGATGATTAGGTTGAAGAATATCTTCTTAATGGTTCTTTTGAAAAATTGCAAATGCAGGTGCAAGGCTAAAAGGACCACCTATGTGAGTATGAAGTTTTGCCGCTTCAAGAAGCTTGGACTTGTCTTCCTATATGTTCATTAATGGATAAGGACACATGGCATGTAATAGTGTCAAGTACGAACAATAGAGTGTTGTAGAAACTTATGTGTACAATATCTTCAGGTATTCAAATGAGCTGAAGGGTTCAATCGTTACGACACCCCGATTCTCCAGTATTTGGAATGTGTATTATACTAAGATAAAAATTCAATCGCAAGACATTCTCATTTATGCATTTGTTTGTTTCGTTATGTTTTTTTATAAATACTTGTATATATTCTTATATATATTTTAGTAAATCAAGGATTACACTAAAATGGGGGGGGGGATTTGTTGGTGATTTTAGTGTCATCAACTATTTTAGGTAATTGCGATTTACTAGAGACCAATGAGATTTCATATTTGGCTCGGATGAGAGTTAGGGAAGTGTGGAGTGCACACTCGTTGAGCTAATATGAACTCGACCACGACAGAAAATACGGGGGTCAAGGGGGCCACGCCCCCTTACGAGGTCAAGGGGCAGAGCCCCTTGCTGGGGTCTCCCTGCCAGGTCAACGAGCAGGGGACGAGGGGGCAGCGCCCTTCGCGAGGTTTGGGGCAGCGCCCCAAAACCTAAACGATTTTTATGAATCGGTTTAAGAAGACCCACCAGTTTTTCCCGCCAATACCCAACCAACATGTCTGTTGGTGAAAGGTTGTGACTGTTCGGTTTTAACTAATTTTAACTATCTTTAACCGACATTAACTGTCATTAGTTTCTGTTTATTAACAGTAACATATGGTCTCACATAACATACGAAAATCACACAATTCCTCTATGTTCTTGCTTTAATCTCTTGTGCCTAGAATTAAAGTGTTCTTCTTGAATTATCCCCTTAAAGGTTTCGTGATACCCAGGCACATAAAGGGTCGAAACACTTTATACGGAAAGTGAATTCAACATGATTCAAGAACGATATCCAAGATTATCATCACCCACCCTCACCAAATTTCTAACATATATTGATATTTGTATACGTGGACGGATATCAACTCTTGTTTTTATATTGAGGCGTATGGATCTGGTTCTCAAATCAATGTTTTATTAAAGGTTAAAATCTAAAATGATTTTTTTATTGTTAAATGTTTTACTTTAATTTATATATAAATATATAAATTCATGCGTAGTTTCTTTTTTTTAATAAAACGTTACATGGATTGGTTTTTCCTTTTGTTTTCTTTTCTTTTAATTATTATATCTCTCGTGTAAGTAATGAACCAACAACTTTTATTTCAATCTTTATGTATTACTTCGTATATAATCTTGGGATGTCAAAGGCATCAGATGTGATCGTGGTTTGTCTTTTTAATTCATCTTTTTTCCTCAAATTCCTTTCGATCCCTTCTAATTATTCATATCATCGTCATCATTCGAATGTTAACAAATCGAAAAAAATATGCATATATGTTCAAAAGTGTGTGCATATATGTTCTATAGTTAATATAAAATTGATCGATAAGTGCATATGAAATTTTCTTGGATTGCACATGTGTTACATTAGTTGCTAATTAATTTTTGGATTTAGAAACCAAATTGTTCAAATGTGTTTGCTAGTTGCATAGTTCATATTGTCTTTTGATATGGAGCTATTTTATTTACCAAAATAGCTTATGAGTAAGTGTGCATACGTGTTCTGCTAGATTATACATATATGTAACACTACTTGTTATGATTAAATTTGTTTGCATCATTTGATATAAGAAATGATTGTGCATATGTGTTTTGTAAGTTGTTGTGATTAAATAATCCGTTAATTAATTAGTTTCCGTTACAGGTACGAGTATTGATGAGCACTATAAAGAATGCACATGTGTTTTGTACATACTATCTAGTGAGAAGATAGTTGTGATAAAGATGTAAAGAATGACGACACAAGTGCATGCAGTAGGTACAAGTGCACATGAACTAACTTGAGTATGTAAACATAAGGGCAAATGGATGAAATCAGATGCACATATACGTTCAAAGAAATCAAGTATCTATTGAGGGAAAATACATGTGCATCTACGATAACACCAAATCTGGTTGTGTCAGATTTAGTAGACACATCTATACATCAGCGAAAATTTTATTTTTTTAGAATTTTTTATAAGAATTGTATATAACATGTTTTTAGTTTTTGTGTATAATGTTTTTGTTTTGAAATGTATATGGTACATGCAAAATATTTATGTTTGTCATTTCATGCACTTATGTAAATATATGTGACCAAAACACATTATAGGTTTAAGCAATTGAACACTAAAAAAATATATAAAATTACATTATCTGAAAAAAACACATATACACCTTACAATTTCAAAACTATACATGTTGAAAAAAAATCATTTTAGAAAAAATTCCTAAAATTTAGGAACTAATAAAATGTTTTTTATTAAAAAAAGAAAAAGAAAAATACAAAATGTGATTTTACCTATATACCCTTTTGATTTAAATTAAAAAGATAAATATTAAAAAAAATTATTGGTTGATGCTGGTTCTCGCAGTTCTGTACTTTCATTTGGTTCTGAAAAGAACCCCACCCTTGTTAAATATTATGTTTCATTAATTTCTGAAGCATTTTATGTGCAGGTTGATGCAATTGCGTGATGGATTGATTCTGGTGCCACAACTCATGTTTGTAAAGATCGTTGCTGGTTTAAGACATATGAATCAGTGGAAGACGGATCTGTCCTTTACATGGGTGATGATCATTTCGGTCCTGTTCATGGAAAAGGAAGTGTGGTGTTAGAATTCAGTTCTGGAAAATCTATTACTTTGTTTAATGTGTTGTATGTACCAAAACTTCGTAAGAATTTAATTTCTGGTCCTGTATTAAATAAGTGTAGATACAAACAAGTGTATGGATCCGATAAGTATATCTTATCAAAGTCTGGTGTATTTGTAGGATTTGGTTATTATAATAATGGAATGTTTATGTTAAATTTAAATAAAGTTCCTGATGATTCTGGTTCTGTTTATATGTCTTCTTCTACTGTTGTTAATTCCTCATTATGGCATGCTCGTTTAGGACATGTGCACTATAAAAGAATGCTTGAAATGTCTAAAGATGATTTAATTCCTGCTATTGATGAAAATACAGAAAAGTGTAGTACTTGCATGTTAACAAAAATCACTAGACAACCATTTAAAAGTATAACAAGGAAATCTGTCATACTTGAATTAATACATAGTGATTTATGTAATTTTCATGCAACACCATCTTTAGGCAATAAAAAGCATGTTATAACTTTTATAGATGATGTCTCTAGGTTTTGCTATGTTTACTTGCTACATGCAAAAGATGAAGCCCTAGATAAATTTAAAATTTATAAAACATAAGTTGAATTGCAACAAAATGACTTGATTAAAACCTCACGTACAAATAGAGGTGGTGAATATTATGATCCTGTATTTTTCCAATCCGTAGGAATCACTCATGAAACTACGACTCCTTACACACCACAACAAAATTGTGTGACTGAAAGGAAAAATAGAGCTCTTAAAGAAATGGTTAATTTCATGTTATCTTACTCAGGTTTGAGTGATGGGTTCTGGGGAGAAGCCATGTTAACGGCTTGCTATTTATTGAATAGGGTTCCTAATAAAAGGAACAAGACTACCCCATATGAACTTTGGTATAAGAAACGACCCAACCAGACATTTTTGCGGGTTTGGGGTTGTAGAGCCGTTGTTAGGCTTCCGGACCCTAAAAGGAAAACTTTGGGTGAAAAGGGTATTGATTACATTTTTGTTGGATATGCTGAGCATTCCAAGGCATATAGGTTTTATGTTATTGAACCTAATGACTCGGTTTCTATTAACTCAATTATAGAATCAAGAGATGCAATATTTGATGAGAATCGTTTCTCTTCAATACCTAGACCAAAGGATATTATACCAAATTCGGATGAATCTCAAAGGGATGATCATTCTGATGATGTACCAAGTGAGATTCCTGAACCTCGTAAAGGTAAAAGAGTTCGGAAAGCTAAATCATATGGTTCTGATTTTCAGCTATACTTAGTTGAGGGATCAAGAGATCAAGTTGGATCACAATACTCTTACTGTTATAGTATTGAGGAGGATCCTAGAACCTATAATGAAGCTATGCAATCTCGAGATTCTGCTTTCTGGAAAGAAGCAATTGATGATGAGATTGGTTCTATTATGGAAAATAATACATGGGTTCTATCTGATTTACCCCCTGGTTGCAAACCTTTAGGTTGCAAATGGATCTTCAAAAGGAAGATGAAAGTCGATGGAACAATTGACAAGTTTAAAGCTCGATTGGTAATCCAAGGCTTTAGACAAAAGGAAGGGATTGATTACTTCGATACCTATGCACCAGTTGCTCGTATCACTACTATTAGATTGTTGTTAGCTTTAGCAGCTATTCACAATCTAGTGATCCATCAAATGGATGTCATGGACGGCACTTAGGGACATTGTATTGCTTATGCAGTTGGTAGATTAAGCAGGTTTACTAGTAATCCTAGTAGACAACATTGGCATGCTATAACAAGGGTATTCAAGTACTTGAAAGGTACTATGAATTATGGTTTATCTTATGTTGGATATCCTTCGGTGTTAGAAGCTTATTCAGATGCTAGTTGGATAAATCATGTTGAAGATTCATCTTCTACTAGTGGATGAGTGTTCCTGCTTGGGGGAGGTGCCATTTTATGGGCTTCCAAGAAGCAAACATGCATAACTAGTTCCAATATGGAATCTGAATTTGTAGCATTGACTGCTACTGGTAAAGAAGCAGAATGGTTAAGAAACTTGATATATGAGATTTCAATATGGCAGAAATCAATAGCACCGATTTCTATCCATTGTGATAGTGCTGCCACATTGGCTAAAGCGTATAGTCAAAATGTCCAAGTAATTAATTGTATATAAACTTGATAATTAAAATTATTAACAAATTAATTTATAAACTAGATATATAATTTAACCAACACTTATATAAAGTGTATCCTTGTGTTCTAGTACATTTTTAACATCATTTCATTATGTAAACATATAAATTTGAATCATACATATATCCATTTATATTTTATAAATCCACAAAACAACTATAGGTGGCGATTAACATAATAACAAGTATATAAAATATGAAATAGAAGTAATTACAAAGATTAGGGTTTGTTTAGACCTTAATGAAGATGAGTGAAGATGATACACAAAATCAAACCAAGTATTTAACCCTAAATACTTTCAAGAAAACCCTAATTCCACTTGAAAACCCTAATTATTTTCTTGATAATAACCCTTGCTAAACTAACACCCAAGCTTCCAAACCACCTTGAGATACCTTAGATATTATCCCTAAGAACACTAGTATGCTTGTATCTTTGTAAAATCAAAAGCTATGAACACCCTAAATTGCAAATGTTAGCCGTGGGTTTTGAGTGAGGGGTAGAGAGAGTTTTGTTTGATTTATTCTGCTAGTTGATATGAATGAGAAAGTCTTACATGATACACTCTTATATACTAGAAGTATTCTCAAACCAACTAGCCAAACCATTTCCAAGAGTGGTAAATGTACAAAATGTGTAAGGTGCTCTCCTCCTCCCTAGGAGGAGAGTTTAAACATGTGTCTTATGTTTTAGAAAGTAAAGTTTGAATTTGTCTTGTGTTTTATTCGTGCTTATATCCGGCCATAGTGGAGTAATAAGGTAGGAGTTATTAAATTTTTGTGTATTGGGTATAAAAGTGGGTATTTGTTTAAGTATAGATGGGTATTGGTGCTTCCGTGTATGCCTAAATGTATTTTATTGCGAAACGTAAACGTTTTACGTAACCAGTAAAAATAAAATATGAAAAGTTATAAATTATCCTCGTAATAATTATATAACACTTTTTTGACGTAAACTTTTACTTGTTTGATGTCCGTTTACGTTGAATGTTGATTTTTAGTTTACGCGATTTAACTAAACGATGAAAATTAAAAGCAAATGCGTAAAACCCTAAAAATAAATAATGGCAAGAATTGAGTCGTAAAATGACCTGAAATAACGAATTGTTACAGATTATATGTGTGCTTTAGAAACGAGGCGGATGATCGGTGCAGGAAACCGAATTAGGCTGCCAAGGCGAGTGTCACATCACTACTCAAAATGTAATGTATATTAGGTTAGAAGCCCCTTATCCATAAATAAAAGTCCATTTATATGCGCGCATGAGGCGTACCGCGTACACATCACTACGCATCCAGTAATGCCGTAATGGCAATGCACCGGGGTGGCTGATGCAATAAGGTCTTGCACGCCTCAGGCACTTTTGGTGCACACTCTTTTAAATACAGTTAGGTAGTGAGTCTAATCATATCCAGACTGATATTCCATTTATGAGTCTAGTAGTATTGTTAAGCAATTTCAAAATGCACATCCAAATACTTGCAAAAAAGAAAAAACAAAAAAAGAGACAGGTAAACCATCCCTTATTCTTTGATCTACAAGCTGCAAAAAAGGAAATTGTATACCATTATTTTTAGATATGATAATCTTTTTGGAAAACATGAATCGTTCATTTGACTAAAATTGAGTTAGGTTTGAGCTCAACACCCTGCCGATACTACTGTCAAACTGACCAAACTTTTCCTCTAATAGGAGATCAAAGATTTTTGTTATTATGAGGGAGAATGTTATCACATTGCACATGTTTTGTATGATAAGGGCATCGCGAGCATGATGGTTAACTATTCTTCATGTAGCTATTTTCCTCGCTTTTCCACTTCCTTTAACAACAGCTTGTTGTTGCCAACTTGTCTTTTGTTTTGTATCTTTTTGTTTTCCACATAATGAGGCCTATTGGAAGGGATTTAAAGATCAAAATCTTTGGTTTATGCTTGTGTGTGTGGGTTGCCGGTCGAACAAAGAAGAAGGAAAAGGAAGAACAAAGTTTTTGAGCTATGTGTTTTTATAGGTGAAATGAGAAGTTATACAAGCATTGGAAGTAACCTATAATCATTATGCCTTGAAAATCAAAATGGTTAGTCCACACACTTATAAGCTGTTTCTTTTTCACTGTATACTAAAGGAGCATCCGGTTAGGAAGGAGGTAAAAAGGGCCCTCTCCCAACTCTGACCCAAAGTTGGACAATCTCACCCCTTTAGTTTTCCCCTTTTATATGACACACCCCTTTCATCACCAATGACCAAACCCGTATCTTCAACCTTTGGCCTTGCCAACTGTGTCTTTGTTGCCAATGGAGTATTATGCACTTTGAAAGTTTGAAGTATGGGCCTTTTTTGTGTCTAATATTTGATGTCGCTGATATATGGATTTCAAATATAGAAGTTAAGAAATTGACTGCCGATTCCACAAGTAGATGTTGATTTCATGCTTATCCATTACATAAAAAGTAATTGGGATTGTTTTGGTTTTGCATATTAATTGGTGTTTGTGATTTGCTAATGCTGTGAGTGAGGAATCAACATTTTTAACTTTCATCGACCATTTGACTAAAATTAACCTTTGGTTTGAGAACGTAGAAGATTAAATATTTCAGTTACTAGGAGGGAGAATGTTATCAGATTTAGATTGCCTGTGTTTTGTATGATAAATGCATGGCAAGCTCAGTAGTTGCCATATCTTGCTGACTATTTTTTCCATATGATAAGTGGCGACCAACAGTTTTATGTCAGGGTTTAAGAATCCTTGGATATTTCATAGTACGTTTTTACTTTTTGGTTCGAGTTTTGAATATAGTTTCTCATGAAAACTTGAAATTGAGTGATTCTGTTTCTGATTTTTTGATTAGTAACTCAAAACAGGCATTTGGTTTTTTGAGAAGCATATAGGAAGTGAGTGCAA
Source organism: Tanacetum coccineum (assembly GCA_026074375.1). Lineage (NCBI taxonomy): Eukaryota > Viridiplantae > Streptophyta > Magnoliopsida > Asterales > Asteraceae > Tanacetum > Tanacetum coccineum. The sequence continues at coordinate 9,980 of BQNB010005986.1, forward strand.
TCATATCTAAACTGATATTCTAATTTCTTTTAGTATCACTAACCAACTTCTAAATGCACATCCAAATACATGCAAAAAACCATCCATAATGTAAGAATCTTTTCGGAATCAATTAACTAAAATTAAGTTTACTTTTAAGACCTACCTATATTACTTACAAAGTCACCAAAGTTTTCTTCTAATAGGAGATTAAAGATTTAAGTTATTACAGTATGATGGAGAATGATATGTTTTATTATTGTAAGTGCATAATGAGCATGACCAATCTTCTTGTAGTTATATCACCTGGCTTTTCTACTTCCTTTAACAACAACTTCTTGTTGCTGCCTGCATGTCTCTTGCTTTATGTCTCTTGTTTATACAACTTGGGGGTTACTTTTCGCATTGCCGTATATTAACATGTTGTTCACTGATCCGATACTCTGTTTAAAGAAACCAAACACAATACCCAATTTTACCAAGTTATTAACTGTAAATAATTAGAAACATCATTCCGCCTTTATTAAACCCTAGACCCTCTTCCTGCCCAACCATCAAACACTTGCTCTTGTAAAGGTAACCGCCATATTTAGGGTTTATTCATTCCCAACACCAACCTTTATTTTAATAAGAGAGAATTGCAAAAATGGTCCTTGGGGTTTGGCCAAATTTCAGATTTGGTCCGTCGAATTTTGAAAGTGCAAAAAACATCCGTATTTTGAAGGTTTGATTTCACTTTTGGTCAATAGTCAAACTAAAATGACTGAAATACCCTTGTCTTCTTTTAGTTTAATTTTAAAATATTATTTATTATTTATATATACCTTTATATTTATTTATCATATAATCAAATTTTATTTTTTCTCTTTAATCCTTAACCACTCACTTTCTCTTGTTCTCTCTTTTCATCTTCATCCTCTATCTTTCATTTTTTTTTTCCGGATTAAATTTCTAAACTATTATCACCTTCAACATAAAAAACACTTTTTAAACCCATAAACCAAACCATAGATTTAACACTCCATAAAAAATTCTAATGGCCCCCACCCCGAATTCCAATTCGTCACAATCATCAGAAGAACAAGACCTCCTTAATCGGTCCAATAAAAAATTCACAAGAAAAACCTATGATTTGCAAAGCTTACATACTACTGTCGGATCTCATGGAACAGATCCAATATTACAATCGCATAACAATCATCACCCTCATCACATTAAAGTGCCAACCCCACCATCAAATCCGACGAACCACAGCCACCCCGGACTCCACAACAACCACCGTACATACCACCTCGACAATCGACAAACGTAACTCTACCAAACCACTAACACCATCCTTCTTAAAAAAAAAAAAATACAGATATGGGATTTTGTATGATTTAAAATGGGGTTTGCTATTTAAAGATATGAATTTAATTTTATTATATAAAGAAATCGAGTAGACTTTTGGGTTTGACCTGAATGAAGCTTGGTTCGGTTATTTGATGGGGCCCGTCTTCATTTGAACAAGATCATAGAAAAAGGGTGAATGAAAGTTGCGGTTATTTTTTTGGATAGACCGGAAGGCTTTTACCCTTTTTGTATGTCTTGTTCTTCTTTTTTGTCTTTTGCTTGTGTGTTATTTATTTATTATCAAACATTGATGTGTTTGTAGCATAAAAACCAATTGAAAAGAACAAGATCATGTTTCGTATTCTGGGTTATATGATTTGTTGTGATGATTTTGTTTGTGTTTCTGGGAATGGTTTTTGTTATAGATTTGGGTTTTGAGGGATTTTGTTATAATGTGAACGTGAGTGTTTTGATTTTGATTTGTTTGTGATTTTTTTGTATAAAAAGTAATCTGGGTTTGTTTTTTTATTGTTCCTCTTATTTAATTTTTATTGATTTTTTAAATTTGGAAAAAGTGATGATGCATTTGAATATTCATTAAAAGAAAATAAAAATTCAAAGAGAAAAGAAAGGAGAAAGAAGAAGACAAGGGTATTTTAGTCATTTTAGTTCGACCAAAGACCATAAGCAGAACCAAACCTTCAAACAAACGTTTTTTGCACTTTTAAAATTCGACGAACAAAATATGCAATTTGGCCATACCACAAGGACCATTTTTGCAATTCTCTTTTTTAATAATCAAGACTTCATTTTTGGTGTTTTTCAGGTTTAGTTATCAATAAAAAAATTGTTGGTTTTGTTTGAAACTCCAGCTGGGTTTGCTATCTTTAAGGTTTTAGATGAAGCCAAACTATCCAATGTCGATGTAAGTATTATTCTTATTATTAGATTACATGGTAATATGCTACTATTTTAAGTCTGACATTTGATTTTGTTGGTTTTTTGTGTTTTTAGGATTTGTGGAAAGATTTTTCATTTGCTGATTCAGCTAGACAGGTAAATTTTAATCATGTTTTTTTGTTTTAATTTGTTGTATTTGTATGTTTTTTGCTTTTGTTCCGGCTTATATAGCCGGCTTATGGCTTATTTGATTTTGAGCTTATGTTTCAAAAGCTCACTTTTTGTGGCTTATTTTGAAACTTTTCGGCTTATATTAGTTTATTATATCATAATGAACTTATATAAGCCGAAAAGTTTCAAAGTAAGCAAAAAAAGTGAGCTTATAAAACATACACCCGAAACCAAATAAGCCATAAACCAGCTATATAAGCCGAAAGAAACACCCCCTAATTGCGATAAATCTTTAGTCTTTGATAGGAATGTAAGTAGTGGTATTTATAAACAATTATGAATCTTCAATTTTATGTTTTATACTTTTGTTATTGTAATTGAGCATGATCCATTTATGTTTTAAGGGGGTGTTTAACTTATGCTTGTTTGTAAGAAAAGGTGTTTGTTTTAGCTGAAAAATTAGCACATGTTTCATCATTCATTTATTCAGACACTAAAAAGGGATTATAGTGTGCAAGAATCCTATAAGTTAATAAGCAATGTAGCACGAGTAGCTTGATTTGGAACCTGCTGTGATTGAATCTCAGTGGGTTATGATTATGTGTTTCAAGTTATGCATGTTGTGCTTTATCAATGTTTTTCTTCGCGTTTTTTGTCTGCATGAAACTTTATGTATTACAAACCTTACAATTTACCCTCGTCAACTCATTCAATGACAGGTGTTAAAGCTTAAAGCTTTTTCCAAATTTGAGAACACATCAGAGGTACTAACAGCAGCCACTCAGTTGATAGACAGTAAGCCCAGCAAAGGTTTACGCAAATTCTTAAAGTCTCATTGTGATGGTGAAACATAAGCTGTTGCAGACTCCAAACTTGGAAATGCTATCAAAGAAAAGCTTTTAAGTTGTATCTTCGATAAAGACTTATAATGTCAATGATACTGTCCATACTGACGTGCTATATATGGCACTAATAAAATTTAAATGAATCATTGTTGCAGCAAATTAACTGTGTTCACAACTAAATTGTTATGGAACTCATGAGAGGAGTTAGAAGTCAATTGACTGAACTTATAATCGGCCTCGGTTCACAAGATTTAGATCCAATGAGTTTGGGCTTATCTCATAGTTTTAATATTATATTTTACTATGTTAGTATGAGCATGGTTTCAGTTACTCATTAGTTAATATGGTTGTTGTAGGTTGATACTATGATCATTGAAGCTATTGGGCTTCTAGATGACCTTGATAAAGAGCTTAGTACTTATGCAATGAGGGTTCGTGAATGGTATGGTTGGCATTTTCTGGAGCTAGCAAAGATTGTTCAAGATAACATTCATTATGCTAAGGCTGTCAAGCTCATGGGTTATCACACAAACGCTGCAAAACTTGATTTTTCTGAGGTATCAATATACACTCTTTTCTTTTACCATACCATGATATTAAGGACTTTGGATCTTTGGCTTGAAAGTGAATCTGTGAGTTGTGATATGGAATCATATAAATAATTGTAATAAAATGCCTTGCTAAAACACTATAACAAAATGGGCTATAGAAGAGAGCGTGAATGAGTTTTTGTTGTTCGAGATTGCTACAATTAGATAGTTAAGTGTAAACCCTTACCCAAAAAAATTAGATAGTTGAGTGTTTGATAAGTTCTAATTGTTGAATGCGTATAGTTGAGTGTTTGGTAGTTAAGTGTAAACCCTTACCCTTGGAGTGGTTGCAGGGACGTTGAGAACGCGTATAGGCCGCAGGGAGTCATGGTGGATTAGTGACGAGGTTCAAGACAAAGTTAAGGCGAAGCAAACCCGTTTTAGAGAGCTTATATCGATGCGAGGCGAAGACGAGGCAAACAGAAGTGCAGCCGAAGAGAGGTATAAGGAAGCAAAAAGAGAAGCGAAGAAGGCGGTAGCCAGAGCGAAAGAAAAAGCATATGAAGACCTGTATAAGAGATTGGACTCCAAAGAAGGAGTTAACGATATATACAGGATAGCTAAAGCCAGAGACAGAAGGAAAAGGGACATAGGAAACGTGAGATTTATCAAAGACGGAGGTGGAAGAAGCATTGTCAATGAAGACGCTATTAGGAGAAGATGGAAGGAGTATTTCTCTGATCTCTTCAACGGGCAAAAGAGTGTCCGGACCGAAGAAGCGGATAGTATAGGTGCAAACCCACAAAACAATTGCTATTGCTCGAGGATCAGATACATAGAGGTTAAAGAGGCGTTACGGAAGATGGGTAGAAACAAGGCGGTGGGACCTGATGAGATCCCCATTGAAGCATGGAGGTGTCTTGGAGGCGAGGGGGTGCGGTGGGTGACAACCCTCTTCAACAAGGGAGTGCTAAAATGCCCGACGAGTGGAGACTCAGCGAGGTCATCCCCATCTACAAGAACAAGGGGGACGCTCTAACATGTAGCAACTACAGGGGCGTTAAACTTCTTAGCCACACTATGAAACTCTGGGAGAAAGTTATTGAGAGAAGGCTGAGACGAGATGCTGGGTCGGTCTACCATGGAGGCTGTTCACATTATTAGAAGCCTTATGGAGAAACATAGAGAAAGACAAAAGGACTTACATTTGGCATTCCTTGACCTTGAGAAGGCTTATGACAGCGTTCCACGGGAATTGATTTGGAAGACTCTAAGTGACAAAGGAATCCCTTCGAGATACGTAAAAGTTATTCAGGATATGTATGAAGGGGCAAGGACTTGTGTGCGGACCCCAACCGGAAACACAGAGTACTTTCCGGTAGATGTGGGCCTACACTTGCCTTGATACTAGATGAGCTGACAAAGGGGATACAAGAGGGCATACCCTGGTGCTTGATATTCGCGGACGATATAGTGCTAGTTTCGAAAACGCCACAGGGGCTGAATGGAAGATTGGAGCAGTGGAGGAAGGCTTTAGAAGACAGGCTTACGGGTGAGCAGAGAGAAGACTGAATACTTGCGATGCAACTTCGACAGGAACGTGAGCGATCGGAACGAGGAAGAGGAAATCCGCATTGGCGATCATATCTTAGAGGCGAAGGAGTCCTTTAGGTATCTTGGATCTGTGATGCACAAATCCGGAAGAATAGAGGATGATGTTTCGCACCGTATACAAGTAGGCTGGTTGAAGTGGAGGGGAGCCACAGGAATCCTGTGTGACAAGAAAGTCCCTCTAAAGCTGAAAGGGAAATTTTATAGGGTGGCGATTCGACCGGCTATGATGTACGGGTCAGAGTGTTGGCCGTTAACGAAGGCTCAAGCAAATAGGATGGAGGTCGCTGAAATGAGGATGTTAAGGTGGACTTGTGGTAAGACTATTTTTGACATGATCCCAAATGGAGTTTTTCGATCATATCTCCAAGTAGCGACTATCGTCAACAAGATGAGAGAAGGACGATTGAGATGGTTTGGGCATGTCAAGAGAAGACCACAATCCTGTTAGGAGAGTGGAGTCGTTAACCGTCGATGGAGCGAGAAGAAGGGGTAGACCTAAACTCAGGTGGGAGGATAGACTGAAGACCGATCTGAAGGAGATGTTGTTGTCTGAGGACATGACCTCTGATAGGAACGCGTGGAGTACTAGGATTAGGGTTGTCGAGGGTGCTTAGGTGTCGTTTTGTTTTTCCCGTTTTTCCCTGCCTTTTTAGCTTAGGCCTTCCTTGCCTTCTAGGTGTTTCTTGCCTTCTAGGAGTTTCTTGCTTATAGGTTTTATTGTTGTTCATGCTCTTCGGCTTTTGCTTCTTTGTTTTTGGTGTGAGCCTTTTGCCTGTATCTTTTGTATGTGCTGGTTGGAGGTTATGTGCTGCTATGTGTTTGTCGCTTTTCTAGCTTTTTCTGCTGCCTCGTGTTATGCTTCGCCCTTCCCCCCTATATGTGCCTTCTGTTTTGCTCCTTTGTGCCCGTTGTGCTTTTCCGCCTTGCGCTTTTGTTGTTCTTGGCGCGTCCTTTCGTTGTTTCTGTTTTGTTCTTGGCCCCGTTGTTTTTTGCCTGTATGTCTTGTTGTGCTTTGCTGCTTGCTTGCCTATTTGTTGGTATGTGCTTTTTGTATATGCCTGCTGGTTTGGTCATCTTATTTGATATATGTGCTGTCTCTTGCCGGAGGTCTTTCTGGAAGGAGTCCCTCTGCCCTCGGGTAGGGGAGTGACTGTCTACATCCCACCTCCCCCATACCTTGCTCCGGCGGGATTGGGTTATGTTGTTGTTGTTGTTGTAATTGTTGAATCAATTAATAGACATTTGGTGAAGAAAGATGATAAGTTTTGTGAGATAGGACAAAAGTGTTTCTCAAATTAGATATCAAGAAAAGGGTAAATTAGAGAATTAGTTTTATCTTCGAATAATCAGTTCTCCTACAGCTCAATGAAACTATCTAGATATTCAAATAATAAGAAGTTTAATCTGGTTATTCAAACACTAAAAACTAATATTTACGCATGTCGTAGTAATCATTTGATCAATTTAATAACACATATCCAACATCTCCTGAGATAATGTATTCAGTATTTTAGTTTGATAATTGATACTTAGAAAGTGCTGGCCTCCATGATCAACAGATACTTGTAGAAGAGGTTGAGGCAGTATTAAAAGAAGCAGCTGTGGTTTCAATGAGAACAGAAGTCAGTGACCTCGATTTGATCAATATCAAAGATCTTTGTGATCAAGTTCTATCCCTTTCAGAATACAGAGCTCAGCTTTATGATTATCTAAAGAGCAGAATGAACTCCATTGCACCAAATTTAACCGCTCTTATTGGAGAACTTATGGGTGCTCGACTCATTGCTCATGGTGGTAGTTTATTGAATCTTGCAAAATAACTCGGAAGTACTGTCCAGATTCTTGGTGCTGAAAAGGCTCTTTTCAGGGCGTTGAAGACTAAGCATGCAACTCCTAAGTATGGGCTTATTTATCATGCAAGTTTGATTGGTCAAGCAGCACCAAAACATAAGGGAAAGGTATCACGTTCACTTGCTTCCAAAACTGCTTTGGCTATACGATGCGATGCTCTTGGAGAAAATCAAGATAATTCTATGGGCGTGGAAAATCGTCTCAAGGTAATATCAAAGAATCTATCAGAATTGAAAATGTTGCCTTCTTTACTTTTGAATAGGCCAGTTTGAGTCATGTTATCTTTGATGGGTCAAAATGTCAAGTAAAAGAAAAAGTTTGCATCAGAAGTATGGGTAAATTTTTGAATAAACTTATTATGATTGATATAATTTCTGACATTATTTATTTGTATAATAATAAATATACCAAACTTTAGACAATTTAGTTACACATTTTTTACTAATCTTTCACACATTCTTTTGTTGAGGGAGACGTATACTTCATGGTATTTGTGATACTTATTGTTTTATTTGCTTGTATATCTTTTAGCTTGAAGCAAGACTAAGGAATCTTAAAGGACAGGAACTCGGCCGTTCTGCTGGATCGACTAAAGGCAAACTGAAGATCGAATTCTACAAGGATCAGAAGACAGGAGGTGGGGCTATGATCACACCTGCGAATGTAAAAACTTTCCTTGCATTAGTTACTATTTGCTGAACTTCAAATTGGTATCAGTTAATGCTCACATTTGAAAAACTTCCTCTTTCAACCTATAAATGAGCATCTTCATTTCAAATTAGGGAGTGTTTGGATATGGGTTTTAAGTGTAATTTTGTAAGAAAACGGGTTGTAGCTGGTATGAAATTGATTTTCCGAATTTCTCTATGGAAACATCAAAAGTTGATTATTTCGATTATGGCCAATTCCAAATTGCAAATCAATAGAAAATGATTATCCGTAGCTGAAAGAAGCTTATTTTTTTAAAACGTTAAAAGCTGATTGTTACGACTATGGTCAATTCCAAATTGCAAATCCAAACAACACTTGAAATCATGTTGGCACATTTTTGCTATAACTGCATCAAATCCATGTTGTGATCTTTGCTAAATTGGAAAAAATGCTTTGTTGTGCAGACTTACAAGTTACAATGCAGCAACAGACTCGGTTCTTGGACGGATAGAAGCAGAGGCTAAGAAAAAGAAGGAAGGGAAAGAAAAAGACAGAATTTGTTCATGAAGAAGGGAAAGTGTCTGAAGATGTAGCAGCAGACGAGGATGTCGGCAAGAAAGAGAAAAAGAAAAAGAAGAAACACGTAGCCGACGAAGCTGCTGAAACGCAGAATGAAGAGACTGTCAAAGCAGAGCAGAAGAAGAAAAAGAGAAAGCATGCAGAAGCCGATGAAGCTGAAACTGAAACACCAAGTAAGAAGGATAAGAATAAGAAAACTAAAGAATGAGATTTTAAGCTTCATTTATTGGTAATGATAATTTTGCCGTTTGTAAGTTGCAGAAGAAACTGAAACACCAAGAAGGAAAAAAGTAGAATGAGCATATTTCGGATATTATTGGAGCATATTTAGGTGTTGACGTTTGTAAGATTCCCAATTCTCTTTTGTTTTTACACCTCTTCTAGTAGTAGTGTTAATTTTGCCGTTTGTAAGTTGGAGAGTGCGCAAAGAACATTATATCCAATTGCTAGGTTTCTTTAGGAACTCGGTAATGTGTTATTTTTTATTTACTCGAGTAATTATTCAAAAAATAAGTTTTTTTCTCCTGGAATTCAAGTTAGCTAAAATGCTAAATACATGTTTTAAATTTAAACTTTACATTCGGCGGTTGCTTGAGAGTTTATTTCAATAGTAACAAGCTTCCAATATTAACTTGTGTTCTTTGGTGCTTCCAAACCGAGAGAACTTGCACCCCTCCAATAACAGAATACATACATGCTTACATATAATTTCGTTTCTAGCTTCTAGCTAGCCATTTTTAACGCAATTTAGTTGTCAAATGAAAAGCAACAAAGCAGATGAGGACACAAAAAACTGTCATTGACAAACACTAGATATCAACTTTTGTCTTAAAGTGATTGTAAAGTTGGTTGCTAGTTGATGAGCTTGATCTAACTTATGTTTTAATGTTTTGCAACGATACTTTTTACACTCTAATCTTTTATACCATCATATAAGTCGACCAGATATGTAGAATTACCGGGTGGATGTTGGTCGTTAAGAGTCCAGAACAGGGTTAAGATAATCAATAGCAAGTTACCAAATATCACTTGAATCGTGTTATCACTTTCAAAAGTAAACTATTCGACCCTAATGCCTGGGTATTACAAAAAATATACTTGGAATAAGACCAAATTTTTGTTAATGATTTAGGCATAAATCAATAACCATTGCACATCCAAGTGTTTTAGGTTTTGTATATCCTTCATGCAGATGTTATAATCTCCATTTATAGTAGAGATCACTTAAACCCTAGTCAAAGAAATTATGAGTGATTAACGGCTTATTAATCACATCATAATATCCCCCATGATTATGAGAATTAGTGGTTACACGACCCATTAAATATGGTCATTAGATGCAGTTATAACTGCCACTTGAATAGGTCAAAGTCATTACAAGTTTGCCAGTTCAGTCCAAATTTGTCATTCCTTCAGTGCCACTGAGTGATCAGCTAACTCATTGAAGGGCATACTAGCTGAAGCACTCAGTACTGAAGAGACTCACTGATGAGTTAAGCCACTGAGGATACATCCTCTATTGAGTTACTTCCTAATGAGATCCTTCAGCTTTCGCTGAACTCATCAGCAGCTGCTGATGAATTCCTTCAGTCCAGAGTGTCACTCGTTGAAGAGTGAACTCACTGAAATTCATAAAATACTGAACCATACTTAGCCACTATCAGATACTAAACCATACCTTCAGCCCCATTACCTGGTATGAATGAACTGAACCCAACAATTGAACTAAATTTTCAATAATCCTCTCCAATTTAGTACAATTACTTTTGCATGGAAATTAACATTAAACAAAACAAGTGCATAAACGAAAACATCATGAGGATTGAATTTTCATCTTAGTATATTACATGTTCAAATATTCGAGAATCAGGGTGTTCTAAAAATTGAACCCTTCAACCCATTTGAATACATTATATGCATATTCTCTATAGTAGATTTCTGACTTGACCGTCGAAGGGTGGTCCCCGAGGTTCCGGCCTCGGGGGCTCCTTCTAACGATTCTTTTATGTTTGTAACACGTTTCTATGCTCGGGATGAGGATGAACGACACTGCAAAATAGCAAAGAGATATATCTTATTGATTGTGTTTTGTGATTACATAATGAGTATTGCATTGTATTTATAATAGATACATAGAACAAGCATATAAAACCCTAAACTTAATGGACTGTATCTCACAATTAGGTTTGAGCCAACTCTAACACTCCCCTGCAGTTTGAACAGGAGGCTTGTAAACAGACAAACTAGAGCATATGTTAAAAATCACTTCTTCTTTTTTTCTTCAATCATCTTCTTTGTTTTTTGAGCGAAAGCATAATTGTATTTGATGGCATAATTGTTTATTGCTTGTGGCTTCCTCCTTTGCGAGACGTTTTTTACATCATAGCTTGCTTTGCCTTTAGGTAGGAGCCACAATTTGCAACCAACTATTTTTTAAAAACGACAAAAATCTTCGGTGGTAAAACACAAAGTAATGTTAAAGAGACAAATTTTGTTGATTGATGATTATATCAACATAATATGAGATGTGCTAAAACGACTAGGGTTTTGGATGCTAGGGTTTATTTGGTAAAAAGAAAAAGCTAATTATACGAAAAACAATAAAGCAGATTCCCTCCGAATCATCGATGAGTGACCGATGACCAAAGAATAACTATCTTGTGATGAGTTGTACATAGAGCTCTAATAGCATCACCACAACAAAATGAAGACTTTGGGTCGACTAAATCGACCCTAAAAAACAAAAGAAAGCGACCCTAGGGACTAAGGGTCGACATAGTCGACCCAAAAATGGCGTTCCAAAATTTACGACCCAAAAAATTATGGGTCGACACATTCCTTTGAAACTTGGGTCGACATAAGGGTCCCACCACTTTTCAGTGGTACTATTTGACTCAATTTTGGGTCGACAAACTTTAAAAGCTTTGGGTCGACAATGTCGACCCTTAGCGTTTCTTTTTAATAAATGTTTTAAATAAATAATATATGAATTTATTTATTTACCGAATATATAATACATCTAAAATCCACGTGGGTAATCATAATTTTGGGTCGACTAACACTTTGAGTTCTTGGTGTCGACTTTGTCGACCAAATATTTATAAATTTTTATGCAGTTTGTTTTCAGGTATCCAGTAGATATTCCACGAAAGCTTAGGGTCGGACATTGTTGTCGACCCAAAGTACGTATTTTCGGCGTCGGACAATGTCGACCCTAATATGTACTGGCATATTAAAAAAAATATTGGAGCTGCAGTTTTTTCCAGATTTTTTCCGGAAAAAAAAATCTAGTTTCATCAAATCCAGGAATTCGCAAATCCACCGTTACGATAACAATAACAAATCATTTTTAAACGTTCAATACCACAAAATCCACGATACGAGAAATTACTATTCAAGAAATCCAGATACGATAACAAGTCTAAAAGTTTCACAGGTCGTTCCAAATTCACGATACAAAACATAACATGTCTAAAAAGTAAATAAGTTAACAAATCCATGATACAACACATGACAATTATCCACAAAACCCTAATCGGGACTCCTCCGACTCATCCTGCACCTCCTCATTACTCCCACCTCATCGTCCTCCCGAATAATAGTCACCCCCGATTGTTGCTCGTACACTACCTGTCGTTGCTCGTCCTCCTCCACGTCATTGTCTTCACCCGCCGTATCTCGAAGCCAATTCGTTCTCAAACGCTCCGCGTATCGTTATTATGGGATTGGTATGAAGCGGGGCAAGTTCGGGTTTGACTGTTAGAAGTACGAGGGCTAGGTTTGAGTTCATAATGGTCGATAACATCGGTTAAAGTTATTTATTGGTGTCGGGACTGAAGGAAATTAGCTGACATAGGGAGGTGGAGTGGTTGGTAAGTAGGGACAGGTATATCTAGGTGGGCCCGGGTATTCTGGTGGGCCGGTGGTATATGGTGACAGGGCCGTCATAGGCAAGGTTGGAGTGTGTTGATTATAAGGGAAGTGGGGGGTTGAGTTAAGTCGAGGCCCATTCAGGGGCTGAGTTGGGGCAATAGTTAGGGTGTACAAAGCAGGAGGCATAACATGGACGATAGGGTTTTGGTGATAGTCTAGAAAAAAATACGAATCACCTATGGCTCCATTCTTCGTCTCACTATTTTTGGTACGCGCAGTCAGCCTTCATGCAGCAAATAAGCCCGTTGCTGCGCCTCCGCGGTTTGCTTCCTTAAGAAACTCGGCTCTTGATCTTTTTGCCTCAATATCGATCCAGCTCCTCCCCGACTATTATTAACCATTTGGAAAGTGCCTTGAGGACACAAGCCTGCGGGAAGTTGAGCCACCCACCCGGTAACTTCCCTACCCCTTTCACGACATTGTTCTGGGCGGTTGGTACTCGGAACGACTTCATCAAGATATCTAGATCTGTCTTGTACGGGATGACGCCGGCTTACTAACCTGATCTTGCATGTTTCATATCCCAACTGTGAAAAGAAAAAGAGAAAAAAAAGGTTAAAAACAAATAAAATAAGTTATTTAAAATAATTGTAACGAGTTAATATTATACGTACTCTCTTCCGGTTTTTTCGGTCTTAAAGTCTCCCCAAAGTCCCGCCTGAGTGCGTCTTATCCAAGTCTCAATTAGGTCTCGTAATGACCTTTCTGGACATTCTTCTGTTCTATACTCGAATAAATTAAAATAACAAGCTATATAAATAATCAATATAAACACCTTTAAAATAATCACAAAAATTATAAAGAGTTTGCATATTCGTTTCTGCCGTTGCTAGGCGAATTGATTTCTTCCTTGTATGGGTTAGAATCGTGTTCTTCGCTCGGTTGGCAGCATTCTGCGCACTTCTCGCCACCCGTTCCGAATGGGACCACCAATCAACCAACTTATTCCACTCATCTTGGTTTCTGTCTCCTCATACTTTCTTCGGCGGCAAATGAGTTGAAGCCTCCTCGGCCGAACCATATCTTCTAAAATGATCAGCTTGTGATTCCTTTGTTATTTTTGGCCAAAAGGATCCTCAGTTTCAAAATGCAGCCAAAGCTTTACACATGTCCCCAAACGTATAGACATTATTGCCCTCACCACTTTATCTGATTGATTTGTACCAAGAGTCGTTTGAGGCGAAATAGCTCTACATATAAAACACATGTTTATAAACAAACAATTTAAACATAACACGCATATCCACACGTCGATAATAGTAAGAATAGAAGTAAAATAAACAATTAATACCTCAAGAGTAGGGAAAATATGCGCTTTATGCGCCTTTGGAATTTCTTCCCACTCGCAAGCAAGCGGAAGGTGCCGGACTGTTTCCCCCATTAGACTATTCAACATGCTTGAATAATCGCCTGTAGGATGGAACGTACCAAGATCGTCGTAATCAAAGCCGGTCGTCAAAGGTGTTGGAATTTTGTTAAACGCACATCCTTAAGGACGCTTCCGGTCTCGATACGCTGGTTGGAACCTACAAAGATAAGTTATTGAGTCATGAAAATTCAAGTAAAAGAAATTAAAAATAATCAGTGTTATAAAATAATAAATAAACACAATTTCTTACTTTCGCACAGTGGCCGGTGTACGGGTCTGGTTGGGCTGTCTGGGTGGACTCCACGGCTATCCCCCACCGTGTGATCTAGGAAATACGCACGCCATCTGTAAAATAACAAGTACAAGAACACACAGTTTCGTGGACCAATTAATGCTAATACAAAAATTCATATAAATATACACATTTAAACATATAAAAACAATTCCATTCAAAGAAAAATTACACATTTAAGCATATAATAACTGTTTCATTCAAACTACATCTTAAGATCGATTGTCATCGTCAGAATCATCGCTAGATAAAACTTCTTCAACATTAGTACTAGGGTTCACTTCATCATCATCAGACACTACAACATCATCATCATCATCAAGGACATGTGCAACGACATCATCTTCAGCATTGCCTTCATTAGCATTAGCATTGTCATCATTAACTGGTACGTCCACTTCTGTCGATTCAGAATTTATACTCTCTTTGCAGACTGGACAATTAGACATCTTTAGGTTTTCCTCTGATCCCCAAAATAAAAAACAATCATTTATACAAGCATGGATCGATTCGTATCCCAATACGATCTTTTTGTATGTCTTCTTGATTTCATAGTACGCCGATGGGAAATTGTATCCTTTGCTAGGGGGACATGCCTTTTGGAGAAGAGCTAGAATCTTGTTAAACCCGGCATCAGTTATTTTATGTAAAGCCTTGATGTGCGAAATCTCTGGTTGTAAATTCCATGTACTCATTATCACAAACCGGTACAACTTTTGGGTGGGACCTATAAAGTAACTCTTCAAAATCGTTATTAGGACCCATTGTTTGGATGGTTGAGGACTGTTGTTTGAGTTGGTGGAGTTGGGACATTATTTGCAGAAATATATTCGAAAAATGTTCCATTGTTAACGCCTGTTACCTCGCCCGCTGTCTCTGCTGTAGGTACTGGTGAGGTTTAGCGGAAGAATCGGTTCACCGTGGATATTCCAAGTGGTATATTGTTGGTCAAACCCGTACGAAGATATGTGTTCCTCCAAGAATTTCTGAGGGTAACACGATTCTTCATCACGGTTACAACACGCGACTAATGGGCAATGGATCATTTGAGTGATGGGGTGATAACAATGGTTACATTGATTGATGAATGCAAAAAGTACCATCTAAAAATTCTCAGAATTCGTTTGGATAATAGTGGGTCCAGCTCTTATCAATTGTTTAATGCGTTGCAAATAAACTTATTCAAATAAATGATTTTTATTTTTTTATACCAAAAGGTCATTAACAAATATGAACTGTTCTGTTTACTAAGTGCAATTAAGGGAAGGCATTCCTGTACCACCTCTTTTGAATGTTTCGTTCTCATATATGAATGCGTATAACCGCGATTTACTATTTGAGAAAATTTCGGCAGCATTTCCCTTCAACTCTCCAAATTATGTGTTGTAAAGACATATTTCGTAGGAGGTGTAAAGGAGAATATACTGTCGAAATCATCTCAAATAGTAAGCCAATTAATACGCTTTTACATAATCCTAAGAGACAATACATTCAACAAATACTAGTCCCATACAGGGGACTTTCCGAAATTAATTTCTTATAAATTAATTTCGGAACGGGGGGGGGGGGGGGGGTTTTTTTTTTCTATAGGTTGATTAATTCGGGACGGGGATTTTCCAAAATTATCACTAAAAATCCTAAAAAATTCATAAACAATATCAATCACATTTAACAGATATCATATAGGGGGGGTTGTGTTTGTTTTGGCTTATACGTGGGCTTATGAGCTTATATGATTTCGGCTTATATATCATAAGCACCAATTTTCCAAAATCAAAAAAGCCAGAAAATTGGGGCTTATGAAAATATAAGCCGAAATCGAATATACTCATAAGCTTACATTTAAGCCGAAACAAACACCCCTTAAGCATATAAGCCGAAACAAATTATATTAAGCCGAAAACAACACCGGTTCGTTCACATTTAAGCCGAAACAAACATCATATAAGCCGAAACAAACAGCCCGCATTTAAGCCGAAACAAACCTGTGGTTGACCGCTGTTGACTTTGGTTGACTGCGATTGACTTCGGTTGACTGCAGTTGACTTCGGTTAACTGCGGTTAACTGCAAGGTTGCCGCCGGTGGTTGCTGCTACCGCCGGTGGTTGCTGCTGCCGCTGGTGGTTGCTGCTGCCACCGGTGGTGGTGGTGGCTCTAACATACACATTATCAAATAATAAAACAAATTAACCTACTAATAATCAAAAAATAAACAAATTAAGCCAAATAAACAAACAAACTCTAGATCAATTAAGGGTTTTAAAAATCCAACAAAACACAGGGTTTTAAGAATTTTTTAATTAGAGGATTAAAGAAAAAGAATTAAATTTTAGAGTTCGAGGAGTGGTTGGTGCTGCTGTACGTGGTGGTACGTTCGTGCGCGTGGTGCGAGTGTGGTGGCGGGTGGGTGGCTGTGGTGGTGGATGTGGTGGCGGGGGTGGTGGATTTGGTGGCTGTGGTGGTGGATGTGGTGGCTGTGTTGGTGGAGGATGAGGAAGAAATAATAAGTTTTTTTTTCTAACTATTTTTGGTGGCTTGAATTGGTAAGAAGTATAGATGAGTCTTAGGGTCGACATTTTGGGTCAACAATGTCGACCCTAAGTCATTATGTGTTTAGGGTCGACTAACTTTTACGTTTAGGGTCGATAATATCGACCCTAAGTGTTTTTATTCTAGGCGGGTTATTTGACTTTTGGTGAAAATTTTGGAGGCAAAGTTTGGGTCGACATTTGTGTTATGTTTAGGGTCGACAATGTCGACCCTAAACCTCTTAATAAAGTGAAACTTTTTCCAAAAAAATTTTCTATTAAAATATCAATACTTTAATATTAAAATATTAAAAAACTTTGGCAAATATTTCTTTAAATTAATTAATACAAGTAAGTTAAAATCATTTGAAAATATTCTTTTATATTATTAATAATTAACATTAATATTAAAAAGAATAATAAATTAAAAATCATTCAAAATAGTATCGGTAAAACATAAAAAGAATAATAAATTAAAAATCATTCAATGTATGAGTTAGGGTTCTATATTAGAGGTTCAATGTATGAGTTAGGGTTTCATGTTAGAGGTTCAATGTATGAGTTAGGGTTCTATATTAGAGGTTCAATGTATGAGTTAGGGTTTCATATTAGAGGTTCAATGTATGAGTTAGGGTTATATATTAGAGGTTCAATGTATGAGTTAGGGTTCTATATTAGAGGTTCAATGTATGAGTTAGGGTTCAACGTATCACCCGCCAAAAATTCCCGCCAAAAACTCCCTCCAAATACTCCCGCCAAGCATTCTTCTTTACCATAAAAACAGATAGTATCTTATCCTCCCAAGCACACACACACTCTTATCCTCACAACCACCACCACATTCACCACCACCTCGATCAACTGTCACCAGATGGAGCGATCTAATCAAACTTGGTTGTGCAAGTGTAAAAACGGAAATGTGGTGTTGCGAACATCATGCAGAGATCACAGCTATGGTCAACGATACTACGCATGTCCTAATTCAAAGGTGAACTATCAAAGCATAACTATTTATGTAATATAAAATAGTTAGCTTGTCAAAATGACTTTTCTTATGATTTCCTTACTACGTAACAGCCAGGAACTACAGAGAGAGGATGTGGCTACTTTATGTGGATGGATGCTTCTCCTGGACCGTCAACACCTCAAAGTCATTCTCCGGGAACTTCTTCACGACCAAGTCATTCTCCGGGAACTTCTTCACGACCAAGTCATTCTCCGCGATCTGCACAGAATCTCGGAATGGCAGAGTGCTCAAATTGTAAGTTCTTGGCTGAAAGGATAAAGACACTAGAGGCAAGGATAAGTGTACTAGAGGGACAACTAGAGATGGAAAGGCATCCCGAGAACCACACACTTGAGTCAGCTGGAATACTTCACGAGATCTACCAAGGGATGAGAAACCTTAATATGGAGTAGTTTTTCATTAAGATAAATCATTTTAGCATTTGGAATGTAGGAAAACTTAATATGCTTTAATGTTTGAGATGGGAAAACTTAGTATGCTTTAATGTTTGAGTGTTTATCGATTTCTAATGTAATTTGATATTATAATAATAAACGTTAATCGATTAGGAATCATTCCGTGTATTTTGATTATTTATTGTGGTTTAAATTAAACTACATTTTAGTTAAGTTAATTTTGAAGTAAATTTATCAAATTAGCCATAACTAATAAATGATAATTTTTTATCGATTAGGAATCATTCGTTGTATTTTAATTATATTTAATTTTTAAATGCATTTTATATATGTACAAAAATGTTTTATATATTTTAATATGAATTTTTAATTGATTTAAATATTTATATAAAAATTTTTTAATTGCATTTTATATTGTTTAAACATTGTTTAACATTTTTATATTTTGGGTTTGTTTTATTTTTAATTATTTTTTTTTTCGTTATGGCGGGATCATGAAAAATTTTTGGGCGAAAAAATTTAGGGTTCGACACAATATCTTAAGGGTTTGGGTCGACATTGTCGACCCTAAACTTTAATAAAGTTACTTGATATTAAAATTATTTTATATATAATTTTAAATTCATTTATATAATTTTAAATTCATTTTTTATATTAGAAAAGGGATAAAGTAATTTTTAAAACTTAGGGTCGATATTATCGACCCTAAATGTCAACCAAAAACTAATTTGTTGACTAGCCACATTTGGTTGAAAAAAGTGGGTCTCCTGCCAATATTAGGGTCGACATTGTCGACCCTAATTTTTGGCCGACCCCAAACCCACATTTTGTTGTAGTGCATGTAAATACCAAATGAAGATTTTATTGATTCGATTGTTTTTTATGGTTTGGGTTTGGTTGATAATTTTTGTTGGTGGATGTTTAAGGCTCTCATACCATGTAAAATAGCAAAGAGATATATCTTATTGATTGTGTTTTGTGATTACACAATCAGTATTGCATATGTACTTATAATAGATACATAGAACAAGCATATCAAACCCTAATTTTAATGGACTCAAACTCACAATTAGGTTTGGGCCAACTCTTAAGGGCACGAGAGAGCCGTCAAGACCCGCTCGACAGAATTATGCTTCAATAAATATGAAAAAGCACCATTTTTGAAAAAGAAACTCGACTCTACTTAATTACTTATACATATCCATTAACATCACTGCATAAATGATAGTGTATAAGGTCTCTTTATGATGCAATTCTTCCTAAAATCTTATGTAAATTACATCTTTCAAAATTTATGCATGTGAGTTTATTAAAGTAATCAATTTACAACATATACATCATATAGTACTGTGCAAGCATGCATCATAAATTTACCTTTATAATATAGATTTACCTTTTACCGAATGAATGAGAGGAACGTATAGTTTTTGTTTTTTGTATAATATTAAAGAAATAGTTATTCTTACCTTTATATATGATATAAAACTACATGATTTGACATATATTCAGTTAGCATAAAATAAGTGTGTCGCTTTTAAGATAGCAAAGAAGACACGTCTTTCCATTTTGCGCTAATTAGTCTTAAAGGCTCATCCATTTTCTTTGCTACTGCAACACTGCACATTTTGTAAGAGGAAATAAAAACTTCACTTGCTTTTTGGTTTCCTCTAATATGATAAGATAGCTATTAAAATATAAACACAAAGTACAAAAACACACACAACATACACTAATTTTTAAGTCACGTTTTATCTTGAATCACACAATGTAGAACGGTTATGAATTAAGAAAATTAAAAGAGGAAAGCAAGACTTTCATAATTTTCAAATTTTATAAAGAAAAGAGAAATGAGAGGGAAAGTGAGAGTTACAAGCCTTAACCACCTAATGTTGATTAGGTGGGTATTTATAAGAGAGGGAGGATTAACTTCTCTTCCTTTATTTTTTTCCTAATTTGCAATCTAGTCCATATTCTTTGGATAATATGCTATTTTTCACTTTAAACATATTTATCCTTATTACAAACTACTTTCTACTTATGAAATAAAGTAAAAACATTAATAATAATTAAAACCACCTAAAGTATCATAATCAATACTTTTATGATCATAACAATCTCCCCCTAAGGGTCGATTATACAAGCCGTTCCGTTTTTGATCCTAGTGGTCTTCCATTCACATTCATCTCTCAACGTCTCATCTGATCACGATGCTTCAACCGTTCTTTAATTTCTTCCTCAAACAATTGTAGATACTCAGCATCTTCTTTACTGAGACTTAGAGTCATGTAACCGTGCTTCACATCATTATTATAGCTTTTCAACCCTTCCAAGACTCTTTTTAATGTAGCATCACATAACTTATGAATCTCTTGATGTCTCATCACTCTCTTTTCTTTCTTGCTGTTCTTGTATATAATTCCATATACTGGTTCAAAGACGATGGAGAACATCTTATGCTTCTCAATGCCAGGGAAAGTAATTGTTGGTGCAGTAAGGTTGACCTTCTGTTGATAGCTTTCCACACCTAGCTGAAAATCATGTACTCTTTTCCAGATCACTGTACTTCTGATGAAGACTGACAATGACCACAGCAGTCCAGCCTCAATATAGTCATCTACCTTGCCATTAACAATGAGTAGATACATATCCTCAATATCATTCTTGTTAAGGTTCTTGTAATCTGGCTCAGTGATTGACACTATGCTACCATTTGATCTTCTTGCAATAATTTCTGTTATAAACGTGTGCTCATGTCCTAATTCACTATAAGTCTTGATTATTTGAACAATCTTTGAATTTGAGTAGACTTCTTCTTTTTGGATTTCCTGGTTCCTTTTGTCTCTTAATGTAGAAGATCTTTGCATTTGGATTCTTCTAATGTTTGACACTATATAAAGCATAAGGATTAAACTTCTTCACACATTTGTCTACCCATCTGGATATTCTTTCTTCAATGTCATCATCAGGAAAGATAACTACAGGAAACTTGTGTAGAGACAACACAATCTTCTCAGGTCCTGAGTTTCCTTTCTTCAGGTACAATAAATCTTGATTGACAAGAGATAGTGCAGAAGCTTTGGGATCTCTTTGGTAGCTTTGAAAGACTAGAGTGGGATTTTGTGGAAATGGTAAAGTTAAGATTTCTTTTCTGCTTTCCCACACAATATCATTCTTCAAGAAGTTTTGCATCTGATCAATGTGATATTGATGCTCATCTCCCGAATTGCATCGTTGACACAACATTTCATCAACAACTTTACGCAATTTAGCCCCATTTACTGTTTCTGACATTTCATTCTCAAGTTCTTGTCATACTTTATCAGCTGGAAGTTCATCATTATCTGTGGCATATGTATTTGTCAAGAAATCAAAATCATCTAATTATTCTTGATTACCTAATGTTGACAAACTTGGTTCACTTTCATTAGCTTGACTAGATGAAGATTCTCCAAAAACATAGGTTCCATGCTCTGATGTCTTCTGCCTTTTTGCACTATTCTCCCCCTTAGGATGAGCATCAGCGTGAGGATCGTCCTGATCTCTTGGTCGAACAGCAGAAGATCTACAAGCAATACTAGAAACATGAAGTCCTTCAAACTTGATCTTGAGCGCTAGCCAAATAGGTAAATCATCGTGTTGCAGTTGTGGATTATCTTTCATGGTTAGATAAAGTTGATATTGCTGTTCTTGTGCAGAAGCTTAGCTTGCTTGAGTTAGATGAACATGCAAAATATGACCAGACATGTAATTCCTGACCGATGAATCAACTTGAGAAGGAATATGATTAGTGATAGCATTGTTAATTTGCGAAGTAATCTCTACCCAAAGATTAGGGCTGAGCATACGGACCGTTCGACCGGACCGGACCGGAAAACGGGACCGAACTGAACCGATCGGACCAGATCAAATGTATTTCGGTCTGGTCCTCGGTCTGGCATTTTGGACCAATTCGATCTTCGGTCCGGTCCGGTTCAGTCGGTCTTACCAAAAAACCCGAACATTATGCCTTGTAGGACCGGACCGGACTGAAGACCGAACCAGACCGGGCCGACCCGGACCGGACCGTACCATTTCGGTCCGGTCCTCGGTCCGATGTTTTAGACCAATTCGGTCTCGGTCCGGTCCGGTCTTGGCCGGTCCGGTTTGGTTTTGGACCGATGCTCACCCCTACCGAAGATTATCTCATTCTTGTTGAATTGCATCAGCAATCATCTTCGCCACATCAGTTTGATTCTGTTTTCTTTTCATTATAAGCCCTTCTGCAACATATAGTGGAACTTGTTTCTTGGTAAGTTCCTTGACACAATCATCTACCATTTTGGGTAACGACTCTTCCATGATTTCTTGTAAATGTTGAGCAAGCACATTAAACTTCTGTCTTGCCAAGAACCTAGTCTTTAGATGTCCAAACAAATAGCCAAAGCGTCCTTGTAGCTCATTAAAGAAACTCTTGTATCATTTGAAATGTCCAGTCTTGGGTTTGAACAAGGATAAGAGGCGTTGTGTAGCAGATAACTTGGATAAAGATGATGATGGTGTAGATGATGAAGGTGGTGGATCATTTACCGTCAATTCCTGGAGTTTCTCAGTATCCGAAGATATGAGAGTAGAATAAATCCTAGGGGATCTATTTGTTGTAGGAGATGGTGTATGCCTAGAATCCTCTACATTCTTCCCTTTTTCCATTCTTCTCAACTCATAATCATCCTCTGCTGACTCTTCCTCCTCTTCAATAGTGTTTACTGGTTGTACTTTAGTAGTTTTCTCCACCTCCGGACTTTCCGTATGACTCCTGGGCTCTAACCTAGTGCTGAGAACTTTTTTATTATTAAGGACAGAATTAACAACCTCATCGCTGTCTACATTCTTCGTTCCTTTTACCAGTTTCTCAATCTCCTCAGCTATCAAGTACTTTTTAACTTTTTTGACATTTTTCCTTGCTTCAAGTTCATCACAACTTTTCTGCTCAGTAATGCTTAGTTGAATTGTATCTTGTAAGATTATGTCATCAGCCTCAACAGCAGTTGGGATTGGTGTTGGTGGAATGAGTCGAGTTGACCATCTTGGTGGAATATGAAGTCTAATAACAGTAAACTTTCGTTGAGCACTTGATTCTCCTTCATTTATATCAGGGTTGTGTCCTAGGGGCGCTAGTTGTCCTATGCATTCCATGGGTAGACTCAATCGGCTGTGACCGAGTCGTAGGAACATCTACCCCAAACACTTTAGCATACATTATATAATTCTTCGCGAGCTTTATCTCATCAGTTATCATCCATCTTGGGATCTTCATTCCAACTCCTGCCTTATTCTTCCCTGAATTGAATATTCTTTTAACCATCTCATCATCTTCTAAATTGTGATACTTATCACGAACTCTTCGAGAAATCTCAGGGAATGCAGTCATGTAGTGACTCACTATTAGCTTTGTGATTCTGGGATAGGGAATTAGTGTTGATGGATGTTCGAGTGAGTAGTGCAGTCCTTCCCAAAGCAAGTCAACATAATCAATTTGTATATTGTTGACAAACCAGTAAAGCATCTGCATGATCTGCAAAGGCAGTTGATCATAACCAGTAACTCGTGTTGTTAGACATCTTGAAAACATCTTGCACAGTGTCCGCCATGGTGGTATGAGACCGGTTGTCTTAAAGTTAGATGGTGATCTTAATTCCAGTGTGAAACCAAAATTGTTTATATAGAATGGAACCATTTCTAAAAACTTTAGAGCAGCAACAAAGTGTTCATGATTGTTGTATGTGGCTTGAGGCAGTTGAAATATCGTTCTGAAATCATCAAGAGTCATAGTGAGCTCTTTCCTGTCAATCACAAATAAGAGCCTATACTTTGATCCATCTACCTTTAAAGTATGCCAGAATTAGCCCAAGTAGATCCATGGTACTGATGACGAAGCGGCAATGCTGAATCTGAGTGGATGGTTCTGAAGAATGTTTTCCAGTATTATTCTTTCATTTGGGCACAGGGGATTGTCAAGATCAATCTTATTGTTGGCATCCATGAGAGCATAGCATTTGTTGGGTGGACATAATTCATCTTGATGAACATCAGCTTAACTTTATGGTTGTGCCATGATGATTTCTGAATGATTGATGATAAGATATTAGATAACAAACAATTTATATAACATTTTTGTCTCTTTCCGCTCTATCTGTTTTATATGTTCTGGCAATTCTTTTTGAACATATTTTTGATCAGTTTGTTTCTCATGTGCTTATTCTTGCTTTTTCTAGCACATGCCATAAGCTTTATTTGAATTTTTCTTTTGATTTTTCAGTTTGTGTGTTTTGGCAATTCTTTTTCGAACACACTTTAGATTTGCTTTTTCGCGTATGGATTTTGTCTCTCTTTCTGTTTAGAACATCATCACCATTAATTCTTTGTGAAATGATACTCTTTCAAGAATGATAAAGATACTCTCTGATTTTGAATAAGACTCAAATTTAAGAAATTTAAGAGATATCATTCCAATTCTTAAAACTTTTTGTGAAAGAGTACCATTTTTGACACAAGACAGAAATTTAAGAACTTTTCCAGAAATCATTTGTGCAAAAGTATTTGTATTTAATAACATAGAACCAATCAAACTCAATTCAACAACTGAATGGTCACTAAGTCACTCACTCCTCATTATGTTTAATGCAGAAAACGGTCATAACCGGACATGAATTAGACCACTTAAACAATTGAGAATAGACATATTTGAAACAAGGTATAAAATTCATCAAAACTTGATCAATTTTTGTTCAAATTTGAGGTACTTTTTCATAAACGTTTAAACTTCAAGTCACATGAGAGTTTGATCTTATTTTTCACAGACATATGAGCTTTAGCCAACATATTTAGATATATATCATCAGCATACACAAAATCTAGTAAACTCCCCAAAAATTTTGTGCATTTTTCAACAAATTTGACACTTTCGAAAATAAGTTTTGACTTTTCCATATTTTACTCTTTCGAATTTGACTTTTTTTAATTTCGACTTGTCTGAATTTTGACCTTTTCACATCTGACTTGTCAAAAATGAATTACTTGGCCAAATTTTCTTCAAATTCAATCTTTTTAATCCTTTTAAGTTATAATGAGTCCATGATGATCAAAATTAGTCAAAAAATCAAATTTATACCAAATTCTACAAACTTTGAATACTTTTGAATTTTGACCAGGTATCGAATTTGTATTTTTGAAGTTTAAGCAACATTTATAGCAATTAATCATGCACAAATTGTATCAATTCCATCTATAAGCCTAATTCTATCATTAATTTTCAAAAACCCCAATTTCAAAAACCCTAGTTTTCATCGAATTAAAATTAGATCTTAAGAACATCATTCAAACTTATTTCCAAAACCTGCTATACTTAAAAACACTTACGTTTGAGAAGAGAAAGAAATTGTGGTCATTGTTATGAACTCAAAATCACGATCTTGTGATAATCTTAGATTTCTCTTCTTTTTCGATAACAATTTGGAATAAGAAATGAAATTTAATTTCCTATTTGTACCGTCCAAATTTGAGAGTTTGAAAAGTGGCACTTTTAGTCCTTAGAGTTTTTCCTTCTGAAATTTTGTTTAAAAATGACAGATTTGGCCCTTGTGGTTTTAGATACAGACTTTTATTAACCAAAATTTTTAAAACTCCCCCTTAGAGTATGATCCATTTGCACAGTTAGTCCGATAGTGGAATTTTTCCTTTTTCAAAGTCCAGATATTCACAAAAAAATAAAAAAAACTCCCCCTCAAAATAATACCATTTTATTAAAAACTATCAAATATTTGAGAGATCGTTGTTTTATTGGATTTTGAAATTGTTGTTGATTTTTCAATTAGAATGAACGTGAACGGGATTTAGAAAAATACATGTTTTGACAATGAGAACTCATTTGTGTATCAAAATAACTCTCCCTCAGATCATGATCTTGTATTAACAATGAAAGCAATTGTGAGAAAAATATCGAATCATGAATCTGATTGTAATGAGAAGACATGTGGTTTTGATTAAATTATGTTTTTGTCCTTTTACATTTTTTATTTTTGTATTTGTTTTTTGTTTTTGAAAAACATCAAGGAAATCTTTTTAGGTTTTTATATTTTTCAAATTTTTTTTATTTTCTTTTTGAAAAATTTATTTACAAGTTTGATGTATAATTTTTTTCAAGAAGATAACTTTGCCAGACTTTCCAACTGTGTTGGAGTCATACATCTCATACCAATGCGATTTAACCAAGTACTCAAAGCGTTCTTTGGGAAGAGCTTTGGTAAATAGATCCGCAAGTTGGTATTCAGTTCTAAAAAAGTATAATTCCACCGTTCCCTTTTTAATGTGTTCTTTAATAAAATGATACCAAATATTTATGTGTTTTGTACGCGAATGCTGAACCGGATTGCATGAGATAGCAATAGCACTCTTTGAACCGCAATACATCAGTATTTTGTTGTACTTGTATCCATAGTCCAGTAGTTGTGTTCGCATCCAAATGACTTATGCATAACACACAAACAATGACACATGTTCAGCTTCAACTGTGGACATCGCAGTACAATCTTACTTTTTAGAACTCTAGCTCACAAGCTTTTCACTTAGAAATTGTATGCCTCCTGAAGTGCTTTTGCAATCGTCTTTACATCCTGCATGGTCTGCGTCTGAATATGCAATTAGTTCAAACCCAGAATCCTTCGAATACCATAGGCCTATGTTATAAGACTATCTAAGGTACCTAAAGATCCTCTTAACCTATTTGAGGTGTTTGACCGTAGGACGTGCTTGATAACGAGCACAAACAAAGGTGGCAAAAGCAATATATGGTCGACTGGCTGTTAGATACATGAGCCCTCCAATCATTTGACGATAAGTCGTTTGATTAGTAGGAGTGCCTTGTAAATCAACATCCAGTCTCTTAGTGGCCATAGGTGTACTCATGGAGACACAATCATTCATACCATGTTTCTTTAAAAGCTTAATTGCGTATCGTGACTGGCTAATGAATATGCCATAGGGTGATTAATGAACTTGAAGTCCAAAAAAGAGTTTTAGTTCACCCATCATAGACATCTTAAAGTTATTTTTCATAAGATTTGCAAATTGTTTTGAAAAATATGGATTTGTAGACCCAAAAATAATGTCATTGACATATACTTGAACAAGTAATATGTCTCCCCCGTGATGTCATGTGAATAAAGTCAAGTCAACAATACCTTTAGTAAAATGGTGTTCAATCAAGAATGAAGAAAGTTTGTCATACCATGCTCGTGGAGCTTGTTTGAGACTGTATAGGGCTTTCTTCAACCCGTAGACATGGTCGGGAAAATCTAGATTGATAAATCCAATAGGTTGGCTAACATAAAGTTCTTCTTTTAATGAACCATTGAGAAATGCAGTCTTAACATCCATCTGAAAGATTATGTTGTTTTTATGTGCAGCAAATGCAACGAACATCCTGATGGCTTCAAGACGAGCAACATGAGCAAAGGTTTCCTCAAAATCTATGCCTTCTTCCTGCTTGTAACCGTTCGCAACAATACAAGATTTCTTTTGAATAACAATGTTTTCTGCATCATTTTTATTCTTCCAGAGCCATTTGACAGCAATGATGTTCTTTCTATCTGGTCTAGGAACTAGTTTCTATACATCAAGTCTCTTGAATTGATGCAGCTCATCTTGCATAGATTCTATCCAACTGTGATATGACATAGCTTCTTTAATGTTCTTTGGCTCAAAGGTACTAACAGTTAATGCATACATACATAATTCAGGACCAGTTTAAAGTCATTTTTGAGTCATCACAGGTTTGGATGGGTCACCAATTACTTGTTCCAAAGGATTAACTTTTATCCAAATCTATGTTGAAGGTTGTACTTGGTGGAACTCATGCATATTTGATGGATCTAGAGCTGTTGATGATTCGGATTTAGCAAAGTCTGGAGCGTCATATGGAGTTAATAACATATTGCCATTAAATTATGTAGAGTCTTCTTAATTTGATTCATCAGCATCATGCAAGGATATTGGAGAAGTTTATTCTTCGGATATAGTTACAATGGGAGGAACCTCGTGTTCTTTAACGATGATTGAAGATGTCAAAGGAGAGTCTTCATGATTATGAACTTGTTGTGCAGCGAAATTGATGGACATTTCGGAAGACCTCTTCTCAAAGTATTCTTTGTACATTGGTCCGAACAAATTATCCAAATCTTCTTTAGACGAAGTATTCATGGATTCGACTAATGAATCATCATTAATGAATCGTTGTGAAGCGGGTTCTAAACTGTCATGTTAAGAATCCATAGTTGTAAGCTCATCAAACTTGACATGGATGATTTCCATTATCTTTTTGGTACATCGATTATATATTCGAAACCCTTTGGTTGATTCTGAATATCCAATAAAGATTCTAATGTCTACTTTAGGTTTCATTTTCCAAGGTCATCTCAATTATTTGTTGGATAACATAATGAACCAAACATATAAAAATACTCCACATTTGGTTTTCTATCGTGAAGAAGTTCATATGGAATTTTGTTGTACCTTGTATGAATTATTGACCTATTTTGAGTAAAGCAAGCTGTGGAAATTGCCTCGGCCCAAAGGAATTCAAGTAATCATGAAAATTTAAGCATTGTGCGTGCAGCCTCGACAAGAGTACAATTGCGTCTTTCAACAACACCATTTTGTTGAGGTGTTCGAGCAGTTGAAAATTGATGCATAATGCCTAACTTTTCATAATGAGCCTTAAGAGTTGCATTTTTAAATTCAGTGTGAAAAGTTAGGCATTATGCAACAATTTTCAACTGCTCGAACGCCTCAACAAAATGGTGTTGTTGAAAGACGCAATCGTACTCTTGTCGAGGCTGCACGCACAATGCTTAAATTTTCATGATTACTTGAATTCCTTTGGGCCGAGGCAATTTCCACAGCTTGCTTTACTCAAAATAGGTCAATAATTCATACAAGGTACAACAAAATTCCATATGAACCTCTTCACGGCAGAAAACCAAATGTGGAGTATTTTTATATGTTTGGTTCATTATGTTATCCAACAAATGATTGAGATGACCTTGGAAAATGAAACCTAAAGTAGACATTAGAATCTTTATTGGATATTCAGAATCAACCAAAGGGTTTCGAATATATAATCGATGTATCAAAAAGATTATGGAAATCATCCATGTCAAGTTTGATGAGCTTACAACTATAGATTCTTAACATGACAGTTTAGAACCCGCTTCACAACGATTCATTAATGATGATTCATTAGTCGAATCCATAAATACTCCGTCTAAAGAAGATTTGGATAATTTGTTCGGACCAATGTACAAAGAATACTTTGAGAAGAGGTCTTCCGAAATGTCCATCAATTTCGCTGCACAACAAGTTCATAATCATGAAGACTCTCCTTTGACATCTTCAAACATTTGGTTTTTAAATTCAGTGTCGTTGTCAGTTCGAATCTTGTGAATTTTGGCATCGTAATTCAATTGAACTTGGGCAATAAACTTCTTTATTATCTCTGGGGTCACATATTTTGTGTGAAGAAAATATACCCATGTGAATCGAGAATAATCATCAATGATTACAAGAATATACTTCTTTTCTTTGATCGATGCTACCTTCATTGGCTCGCATAAGTCCATATGTATCAATTCCAATTTGGAATTAGTATTTGGAACCAATTTAGATAGATGAGAAGATTTCTTGCTCTTTCCCCGCTCACAAGCAGAACATAGATGATCTTTACCGTATTTGAATTTCGGAAGACCATTAACCAGGTCATGTTTAGTAAGGTCGTTAATGGTACCGAAGTTTAGATATGAGAGTCTACGTTGCCATAACCATGACTTTGTTGAAGTGGCTTTGGACATTAAACAAACACGTGAAGAAGCAGCCATTTTTGAAATGGAGATAGTATACAAATTAGATTTACGACCTTCTGTAAGCAGATCATCTCCTTCCATATTTCGCACATAACATGCTTTTGAGCGAAAAGAAACTTTTGATACCGTCATCGAATTGTGCTACACTTAAGAGGTTGTGTCCTAGTCTTCAACCAAATAATTTATTTACCCCCCCAGACAAACAGTGATATTGCCTTGTACATAATCACCATAGCCTGTGATTGCTGCAAAATGATCATTCCTAAAGCGGAAGGTACCCATGAATTTCTCAACGAAATTTTCCAACAATGTACGATCACCTGTCATATGCTTTGAACAACCACTATCAACAATCCACAGAATGATTTGAACTACCTGCAACACATGAAGACACCACACATGGACAACTGGATGATTTGACTACCAATTTCTTAATGGGAACCGATGTCTTAACAGTAGTCTGACTATTAATAACTTTCGATGTCATTTTAATAGGTGACAAACCAACATTTGGTTGCAATTCGTACCATTTTTTCCATATTCGACTAGTTCAGATTTTATTCTTCATGTAGTTGCTAAGTGAACTGTCTCGCAAAGTAAAAGCACTAGAGACCTTATTTTTGGCACTTAAAGGAGTAACCGCGGCAATCTTAGTTTTGGAAACTACGGGAGTAGTATCTAAAGACTTAGATTGAGTAGTTTTAACAGAAAACCTAGTCTTTGAAACTACAGGAGTAGTAACTTCAAACTTAATATTTACTGTTCTAAGAGTAGTAAATAAGGCTCTTCTAACCTTCGAATGTACATTTAATTTATAATTCGCAAGACATTTATCATGACACGGGACAAGCACATTTTAGCACAAGAAACACACAATACATCCTTCGCTTTAAGAGTGTTTTAACAATCTTTTTGTTTAAAACAACATTCTTAGATGCAACATCTGGTATTTTATTTGTCCTATAAGAAACTTCTACTCTCTCTGATGATTTCTTAGTGTTGGCTAAGACACTATTCTTGAATGATGAGTCTCTACTAGATTTCCCTGTAACACTAGAAGCAGCTATCAGTCATGTAGAAGATAAAACACTCTTATCTTTGTTTGTAGTTATTTCCTTTTTCTTTTTAGTATTGACTTTGTACATTCCTGATGCTATGACATTGTTGTTTGTTGCAACAACTTTTTGTTTGTTCAGTGAAATCTGTAAAGTGACTGTTTTTGACAAAACATGTTTCTCTTCTATTTTTGGAGCAACAAGTTTCTTTTGAAAACATGTTTATTTAGCGGTGTAACATAAAGAAGTGTATTAGAAGCATTAGTTTTTTCAAACTTAGTATTCACACACTTACCTTTGTCAATATTTTTCAGTTTAGCTTTTAACTCAGATATTGTTATTAGAAGATCTTGATTCTGTGCCCATACTTCTGCATATGCTTTTAACATTTTTTAGTTTAGCTTTTAACTCAGATATTGTTATTAAAAGTTTTTGATATTCTGTTTTGACATTTTCTTGCCCTTTATAAAAGATTGTACTTGAAATTCCAAAGACACGTTCTCATTCTCAAGTTTTTCCATTTTTGATATCCAAAAGGTTTCACAAATGGTTTTCAAAGAAGATTCACATTTGTGTTTTTCTTTTTCATGTTGTAATTGTAATTCAAAATTAAGACTTTGTTTTTGACATCTTTGAACATCATTTTCAAGAATGTTGATTTGTTTTTGTATACCCTCTTGAATTTTAATGGAATCCCTTTGGATTTTCACAATTTCATCTTGTACTATTATTTACACATTCATGACTTAACAACACACAACTTTCTATTTCATGCTCGAGTTTTGCTTCTAAGAGTTTATCTTTCAAAAGTTCATTTTGATTCCATGTTGCATTAAGATCATTTTCTGTTGAGTCAAAAACATCTTTCAATTCTTTTATGTCTTTTGAAAATCGTCGTTGAAAAATTCAAGATTCAAATGTAATGCATGTAGAACTGGTTTCACCTCTTGTTGACAAAATTTAGTTAACCATTTTTCTTCTTGAGTTGTATAGAAAATGCTTTCAAGTTTAGAATTTGTTTGTATCAAAGCAAACAATTTTGTTATTTCATTTTCCATCTTTTCCAAATACAGTTTCATTGGGTTTGGGCTAGGCATAGAAGCCACAAAAGGTTTTGTCTCAGAAAGTGAAGCCAATATACTTGCATTTGAATGATTTTCAGCAGGTATAAAAGTGGATGAAAAATATTTTTGTTTAGCAGATAATTCTTTTTGTGGAACAAAATCTTCGTAAAGATCATTTAATTTGTTGTAATCAATTGTACAAACATTTTGTTTTTTCTCAATAGCAATTGGATTCCTTGTATAAAAAATGTCTAAACACACAACAATATGGAAGAAATCTAGAGGGAGAAAGGAGAGAAGGGTTGCTTCTAGTAAGAGAAAGTGAAAGAGATATATTAGATTAGAATGTGAGAAGTGAAACAACCAACACCTTCTCCAAGCTATGAAGAGGGTACTTATACTATGACATTCGCCGACCATAGGCTCTATATGGGCTTTCCATGGGCCTTGGGCCTTTATACCTTAATAAGGTTCCAAAAAGTATATTAGACCTACGAGCTATGTATTTTAGGTGTGACTGAGTCTTTTCTTGATTTCTAACAATCTCCCCCTAAGGGAGGTCACATCCTTTTACAAAAATCTTTAGCCCAACATTCTATAAATGTCTTCGTCTTTGCTCGTAGTCTTGAATCTTTATCATTCAACTTGTGATATGCGTAGTGATCTTTAGGCTTGAACTTGTTCCTTTAGATTGACTTATATGTGATCTTTAGCTTCTTGAGATCATCAACCAAACATAATCTCTTATCATCAACTTGTGATCTTTTGCCATCTTGTGTACTTGTGACCTTTGGGCCGACATGCTCATACTTTACTTGATCTTTAACTTGAAAGCTTGAATAAGGCATCTTTCTTAAAGTTCTTTAACTTAAACACTTTGTCACTTCAAGAAGGACTTGTAGTATTAGAGTAGCAGAAGTCTTAAAACATGTACTTGAGCTTTCATAATGTCTTTACATTTGTTGGTCGAGTATGAGCTTGTGGCTATAAATTTTGACTTGTCTTGAACCTGGCTCTGATACCAAATGTTAGGAACCAAGAAACACTTTCACTTCACCATGATGAATCAAGAAAATAAGATAAGAAGAAAATGAAGAAAAGTAGAGAGATGTAGAGAGAGAAACTAGAGAGAAGAAAAAGATGGTTAATTCTTGCAAATATGTGTAAACAAAATGAGAAACAACACCCTTTCCACACTTGGAGAGAGGTATTTATACTTAAACCATAGGCCGGCCTTCTTGGGCTTTGTTGGGCCGAATGGTGTTTGACTTTGGTCGTGCTCGGGATTACATTGGGCTTAAGCCCGAAACTAGTACAATATTAGATTAAGAACCGATCTCGTTTCCCGTTTCTAGCCTATTACAATATTTAATATATAAAGACCAAGCTTCCATAATTAGTAGTTAAGCTTCCTTGTTCGACTCAATATTTTGAGGCTAACACAACATATATGGATGAAAGTGTCTTTGTCACTTCATCAAATACGGTTTCAATAACCACGGTTCCCTATTAATTAATATCTGCCTCTGATCAGGTAGAATTCCAAAGAATCTCCTTGACAGGGTTTCGCAGTTGCACTAGCTGTTATCTTTACCGGGGCATCTTAAAGCAGATAACACGGCATGAATGAACCAGTTAGACAAAGTCTCACCGATTGAATCAAAAATTGATTTGAAAATCAATCGAGAGTTTTATTCATTTCAAAATTCATCAATCGTCAATTCATAGTTTGGACCGAATCGATATCTAGTGTCACAAGTTTGACCCATATAAGATCTCACAAGTCACCTACCGTAGAGCTTGTTTGATGTTAGGTCTGGAAGGATTTCCATCGTCATTGTGAATACTTTAGTATCACTCTGATGTTCTGGCAAAATCACAAGGATAATGCGTAGGACTCTTAAGATATTACTTGCTTTCATAGTGTATGATCAACAAATATATTTGAATAGTATCCTAGTGAGATTTATGGATGATCTCTTTTTGGCTCTAGACTTAATAGTGCACATTTAGTTTTAGTAATCAGAGGCTGGAGCTGATTGCCTCCTTTTCAACATCAACAATCTCGGAGTGAGAAAGTCAATAGAAATGAGTGTAATCTATGTGAGTTTTAAAACAAGAGTCTTTTCGACCTTGAGTATATGGGGAGGGTTGTGCATTGCATCACCAGGTCTATGATGACTATCTTCAATACCAGACAACAACTTAGTGTTTCTGATAGCATATGTATTGACTCGGTTTCTGCCTAAGTGTAAGGAGGGCTTTTTTCTTTTCACCCTTTATCTTAAATTTTATTTTTCATTCTTCAACTCCTTCAATGCTTACTGAGACTTCATAACTAACACCTTGTTGGGTTTGTTCCAGTGCTAGCTTTGTCTCAGTCGGCATTATTCTCTTTTCTTACTTTACTCCTTTTATATCATACCTAAGGACTTCTATTCTATCTAATAGAATGTCCCTTGGTAGATCCCTCCGGTTCTGGCTGGATCATAGGAACGAACACCTATACCTAACCACCTTATAACTCCAATTAATTAAAAAAACATGGTCGGTCTTTTGGTATTGTTCTCAGCCTTAAAACCATTTAAAAACATAGATCAAGGTACTTTGATATAAATAAAAACATTTAGTACCTCGATGGTTTTACTTTTCAGAAATGCCCCCTGCATATGTGCATCGATAACTGAAATGTTTACGACATACGAGGAAGGAGTTCACACATAAGTCTATAAGATCACATTATACAAGTTATATATATTTTAATCACATTTCCCCCCCCCCCCTTATCAAAAATGTTAAATCTCTTGATATTTTGGATATCAATTGATTCAAATATGTATGAAAATTTCTTAGGGAGAAAAATGTTCTAATTATATATCATAAGCCATATTAGGAGCATTTTAATGCTCCCCCTCAATTTCTGTGGGAATTATATGATGTTTGAGTACGTTAGTTTGAACAATTTTGAATTTACTAAGAAATTCTTGAAAATTTGTACTTAAACACTATGTATGCCTATTTTAATTGTCTACACTACTTATTTACATATACACAAGTTTTATAATTACGAGAGAGTGACCTAAAAGGTTCTTGAGGAGCTTGGAAAAGTTAATGAGGAGCATGGAAAAGTTAATGTGTGAATCTTGTCTGTCTAAATTATCGATATCCAAGCTCCTCATTAACCTTCTTTCTAGCATCAGTTTATCGATATCCTTGATCAT
Source organism: Tanacetum coccineum (assembly GCA_026074375.1). Taxonomy (NCBI): domain Eukaryota; kingdom Viridiplantae; phylum Streptophyta; class Magnoliopsida; order Asterales; family Asteraceae; genus Tanacetum; species Tanacetum coccineum. The sequence goes on from BQNB010005986.1 coordinate 45,207, forward strand.
GATGCGAGATCATGATGCGAGATATTTGGATGCATTTATGCCTGTCAGTCATATTCCAACTACCAGAATTCACAAGGATCATCCAGTTGAACAAATTATTAGAGACATACATTCAGCACCTCAAACAAGAAAAATGACAAATAATTTGAAAGAACATGGTTTGCTTAGTTCAGTTCAGCAAAGAACAAACCATAAAGACTTTCAAAATCGTCTGTTTGCATGTTTCTTATCACAAGAAGAGCCCAAGAAGGTAATCCAAGCATTAAAAGATCTAAGCTGAATAGAAGCCATGCAAGATGAGCTTTTGCAGTTCAAGTTACAACAAGTTTGGACCTTGATGGATTTACCTAATGGCAAAAGGGCCATTGGTACTAAATGGGTGTACAGGAACAAGAAAGATGAAAGAGGTATTTTTGATTAAGAATAAAGAAAGATTGGTTGCACAAGGATACACACAAGAAGAAGGAATAGACTATGATGAGGTTTTTGCTCCCATTGCCAGAATTAAAGCAATTAGGCTATTCTGAACCTATGACTCATTTAAAGACTTTGTGGTGTACCAGATGGATGTCAAGAGTGCTTTTCTTTATGGTAAGATTGAAGAGGAAGTCTATGTTTGTCAACTACTAAGATTTGAAGATCCAGACTTCCTGACAGAGTATACAAAGTAGAAAAGGCACTTTATGGTTTGCATCAAGCTCCCAAAGCTTGGTATGAAACCTTGTCCACTTACTTGTTAGACAATAGGTTTTAAAGAGGAAAGATAGACAAGACTTTATTTATCAAAAGGGACAAATGTGATATTCCATTAGTTCAAGTATATGTAGATGATATCATTTTTGGCTCTACAAAGAAGTCATTATGCATTGATTTTAAAGAAATGATGCATAAGAAGTTTCAAATGAGCTATATGGGTGAACTCATATTCTTCCTAGGCCTGCAAGTGAAGCAGAAGGAAGATGGGATTTTTATAAGCCAAGACAAGTATGTGACTGAGATTTTGAAGAAATTTGGCTTTAGTGATGTCAAAACAGCAAGCACACCCATGGAAACCCATAAGCCTTTGCTCAAAGATGCAGATGGTGAAGATGTAGATGAACACTTGTATAGATCCATGATTGGATCATTGATGTATCTTACTTCTTCAAGGCCTGATATTATGTTTACAGTATGTGCTTGTGCGAGATTCTAAGTCAATCCTAAAATTTCACATCTTCATGCTGTGAAAAGGATCTTTAGATACTTAAAAGGTCAACCTAAATTGGGCCTTTGGTATCTCAAGGATTCACCTTTTAATTTGGTGCCATATACTAACAGTGACTATGCAGGAGCAAGCTTAGATAGGAAGTCCACAACAGGAGGTTGTCAATTCCTAGGGTGTAGATTAATTTCATGGCAATGCAAGAAGCAGACTGTGGTTGCTAATTCCACAACTGAAGTTGAGTATATAGCTGCTTCAAATTGCTGTGGACAGGTGCTTTGGATCCAAAATCAATTGTTGGATTATGGATATAACTTTATGTAGACTAAGATTCATATTGATAATGAGAGTACTATTTGCATAGTGAAGAACCTTGTTTTTCACTCAAAGACAAAGCACATTGAGATTAGGCATCACTTTATCAGAGATTCCAATGAAAAAAAGCTTATAGAGATGATCAAGATTCACACAGATTAGAATGTTGCAGATTTGCTCACAAAAGCATTTGATGTTAGCAGATTTGAATATCTGATTGCAAGTATTAAAATGCTTAACCTCTGAAGTATTGATTAAGGGGAGGATAATTGTGTTCATATGCAACGGATTATACACAAATGATAATTGGAATGGAATACAAAAGCTGCTAAGGATGGATATTTGAGTTAGTACTGGTAACTTCAAGTTTCTGCTGTTAAGTATAATTAGTGCTGCTAGTTATACTTAATACTACTAAGTTAATACTGTTAGTTATACTTAATACTGTTAAGTATAATTAATACTGTGAGAATTAAGAGAGATGTGTGAAAATAAAAACAAATAGAGTGAATTGGTAAGAAAAAGAATTGAGAGATATAGTGAGCTAAAAAATAGAAAGAGAGATGTGTGAAAATAAAAACAGATAGAGTGAATTGGTGAGAAAAAGAATTAAGAGAAATAGTGAGCTGAAAAATAGAAAGAGAGATGTGTGAAATCAAAAACAGACAGAGAGAATTGTGAGCTAAAAGAATTGAGAGAAATCAAAAACAGACAGAGAGAATTTGTAAGTTAAAATATTAATTTGATGATGGAAATGCTGATTAGAAAGGAATTGGAGTTAATGCTGGTAATTCAAAGTTAATGCTGCTAGGCATAAACTTACTGCTGCTAGATAAAGTTAATGCTGCTAGGCATAACTTACTACTGCTAGTTGTAAGTTAATGCTGCTAAGCTTAATTTACTACTGAGTTACTACTGCTGGGTTACTTACTACTGCTAGTTGAAAGTTAATGCTGTTAGGCATAACTTACAACTGCTAGCGAACGTTAATGCTATTGAGGGTATTTTCATAAATACTTTGATTAAGGGTTTCAATCACTCATTCAATCGATTTTAATCTTTCATATACCCTCTAATCATAAACCCTAACTCAATTTCATCACTCTTCATCAAAACCTAACACAATGTCAGATCAAAAGTTTGCTGATACTCACAATTTAGTTGCGTTTTTGGAGAAACCCACTAAAAGTGAAGGATTTAAGGAGATAGTTGATTTTTTGAATGCGAACCCTATCAAATATGCTTTAATCGTCAATCCTACAATCTATTGTTCATGTATTAAATAGTTCTGGGATACTGTCAAAGCAAAAACGGTGAATGGCGAAGTACAATTGCAAGCCCTAGTGGATAAGAAGAAGGTGATCATAACTGAATCCACTATAAGGAGAGATCTTCAACTAGAAAATGCTGAAGGTACTGAATGTATACCCACTGCTACCATTTTTGAAGAGCTGACAAGAATGGGGTATGAAAAACTTACTGAGAAGCTTACATTTTATAAAGCTTTTTTTCTCCACAATGGATGTTTTTAATTCATACAATTTTACAATGCCTAAGTGCTAAGACTACTGCATGGAACGAATTCAGTAGCACTATGGCTTCTGCAATTATCTACGTAGCCACAAACCAAAAATTTAACTTTTCCAAGTATATCTTTGATAATATGGTAAAGAATGTTGATAGTATGGTATAATTCTGGATGTATCCAAGATTCGTGCACGTATTTGTTAATCAACAACTTGGAGATATGTCACATCACAAAAAGATTTATGTTATCCCCTCTCACACAAAGAAGATTTTTGCTAACATGAAGAGGGAATGAAAAGGTTTTTCTAGAATAATCACACCTTTATTTCAAACAATGATGGTTCAAGCTCAGGAAGAAATGGGTGAAGGTTCAGCTAATCCCACTGATCCCCATCACACACCCACTATTACTCAACCATCTACATCACAACCTAAGAAGAAAAAACCTAGGAGGAAACAGAGGAAGGACACTGAAGTTTCTCAACCTAGTGGTCCTACAGAACCTATGGTAGATGAGACTGAAAATGTGGAAAGTGTACCTACACATTCCAATGATCTACTGCTCAGTGGTGAGGATAGTCTAAAACTCAATGAGTTAATGGAACTTTATACCAACTTACAAAAGAAGGTTCTTGACTTGGAGACTACAAAGACCATTCAAGCACTGGAAATTGATAGCTTAAAAAGGAAAGTGAAGAAGCTTGAGAAGAAGCAAAGGTTAAGAATTCACAAGCTTAGAAGATTGTACAAGGTTGGTCTAAGTGCTAAAGTTGTTTCATCAGATGATGCAGCTAGTTTGGGTGATCAGGATGATGCATCCAAACAAGAGAGGAAAATTCTTGATATTGATGCTGATGAAGACATCACCTTAGATAATACTCATGTTGATACTGATCCTGATATGTTTGGAGTGCATGATCTTCATAGTGATTAGGTGTTTGTAGAAATTAAAGAGCCTGTGGTTAATGCTGCTACCACTACAACAACAACTGCTACAACAACTGTTGCTGATGAAGTTGAAATGACTTTGGCTCAAACACTTATAGAGATAAAGAGTGCAAAACCCAAGGCAAAAGGGATTGTTATGCAAGAGCCAAGTGAATCAACTCTAACAATTTCTTCTCAACAACCATCACAGGTTAAGGGTCAAGGTTCAAAGGATAAGGGTAAAGAAAAGATGATTGAGTCTGAGAAGCCTTTGAAGAAAAAGGATCAGATTATGTATGATCAAGAGGTTGGTCTAAATCTTCAAGCTCAATTACAAGCTGAATTGGAAGAAGAAGAGAGGATTTCAAGACAAAAGGAAGAAGAAGCCAACATAGCTTTAATTGAATCATGGGATAACCACAAGGAATGATGGATGCTGACTATCAAATGGCTCAACAATTACAAGTAGAAGAACAAGAGCAGTTGAGTATTGAAGAAAAGTCAAAGTTGTTTATACAACTCTTAGAAGCTAAAAAGAAACACTTTGCAAAAATAAGAGCAAGAGAAAAGAGGAACAAGCCACCAACTTAAGCTCAACAAATAAACCTATATTGTAACTATTTGAAAAACATGGAAGGATACACTCTGAAACAGTTGAAGGGCTTCAAGTTTGAAGTTATCAAGGACATGTTTGACAAAGCTTTTAAAAGAGTTAACACTTTTGTTGACTACTAAACAGAGTTGGTTGAAGGTAGTGAAAAGAGAGGAGAGGATAGTACTAAGAGAGCAGGCACATAGCTAGAATAAGAAGTGGCCAAAAAGCAAAAGATAGATGATGATCAAGAAGAAGCTGAGATGGAAAAGCTTATAAAGGTTGTTCCTGATGAAGAGGAAGTAGCAATTTATGTTATACCATTAGCTACAAAACCTCCAAGCATTGTTGATTGGAAGATTGTTAAAAAAAGGAAAGATCAGTCTATTTCAAATCATAAGAGCTAATGGAAGTTTAAAAAGGTACTCATCAATGAGTCAGATGCTTAAAGATTTTGTCAGAGAAGATTTGGAAACTCTGTGGAAACTGGTGAAAGCTAAGCATGGATCTACAAGGCCAGACGAGGGCTATGAGAGAGTGTTATGAGGGATCTAATGACAATGTTTGAACCTGATGTAGAAAGTCCAGTATGAAGGACTCTACAAAATGAGAAAGTGTTGATATGGAAATTATTTGATTCTTATGGAGTACACTTTCTGAGGTTGCAATCTATGCATCTCTTTATGTTAGTTGAGAAGAGATATCCCCTTACACCAGCAACAATTACAAAGATGTTGAACAAGAAGCTTCAAACTGATCATCTGAATGAAATGTGCTATCAACTTCTTAAGCTCATGACTAAGCAACTCAAGAATCCTGGAAGTGTTTGAAAGCATCCTCCTGGTGATAGTGAAGACTTTTAATGAAGAAACTTAATGATTTTGAAGATAAATATCAAGTTTAGGGGAGGATTGTTGGGATTAAAAGACTTCATGATGATCTTAGAGTTACTGCTGCTTAGTTAGTGATGCTAGTACAAAGTTACAACTGATTGTTAAGAGTTAATGATGCTGGTACAAAGTTACAACTGCTGAAAGGTTACAACTGCTCAAGGATTAAGACTGCTAAAAATAAAAAGATTGATTGGAGATCAAGAATACTTACGTGATAAGTATGAGTTATCTATAGAAAGGATCTTAGTGAATATTCTAAATTTTTGTAATATAAATCAACTAGGACTCCTTGGTGTATAAAAGGAGGTCCTAGGGCATAGAGATAGATATCATCTTTCATTGTTCTATTAATCTATTCGTAGCTTCAAGGTTTTGTAACCCTAACACTATTAAGAGTGTTCGTATTATATTAAGGCTGAAAGTTTGGTAAATTGTTTTGTTATTGATTTTATTCATTACTGTTTCATTAAATTTTTTCTTAGTATTATTGACTAGATTCCGCATAGTCTTTGATATTCACAATCAAAGTTTCTATCCTAGTTGTTTTGGATTTATTCAATACAACTTAAGCATATACAAGCTAAGCAAGATCTATTCTATTGGGATCAACAATACGGACCAAGTAATCTAGAGTCTGGGATAGCTCTCCATATAGTAATTTATACATCTAGAATCATAGTATCACAAATATTGTATTGCTAAATCTGTGTCTAGGATACGCTTCGAGCTTAATTAGTTAATTGGATATTGCCAATGGTTTATTGATAGTGTTGACTAGAAGGTGAACCTAGATAATTCAACAAATAACGTTCTGATTCCATTGGATAGTTGGACAAGTGGACTACTAGTGTATAAATCACCATTAAGCGGTAATTAGTAATGTCTCTATGACCATAGGGTTATCAACAAATCAACCATTGCTTTAATCCCTAAAATAGATTATAATCAGCAAATAATGATCTTTAATGCGGAAGCTTTAATTGTGACAGAATTAGATGTGTCTAGTTCTTAGGATGATGTAACACCTAAGTCATATGAATGATATAAACCGCATCGTAGAGAAGAAATCATTGCACCTTAAAAATCAAACAAACTTTCAAATCGGATTAAAAATGGTTAATACAGTTTTCCTTATATTTGGCTCACTGCTCTTTTATCTTTTGTTAACTTTCTCTGCAAGTGGGTTTTAAAGTGCCATGAATTGATTGTAGTCACCACCAAAGCCGTGCCAGTCTCTTAGGCTCAAAACCCCCTTTTCCCGTTAGAAAATAGGATAGACCTGACATAGGGTTTAGAATGAGAATATAATTAACATAGTTTAGAATAACCAAGATATTAATTAAATTGATAAATTTAACCATCGTTTTTATGTGTTAGAACACCCAACTTACCACGAAACTACTACCGGATCGGAACACTACCCGTTAAAATGTTGTTTTTGGTTTAGTTAGCAAAATATAAATTTAAAACTTGAATAAATAAAATATAAACATGAAGTCCTTTATTAGCAACAAAAACAAGAAGAAAATTCTTCATTTTGTAGTGCTTTTATATTTGTAGGCGCAGGCAGCCTTTGTCTAAAAAACAATTTTTTTTGTAGACGTTCTTTAACAAACTTTTGTTTGTTTCGATGTCTAATAACATCTCAGCTATAGTCATCGGAAATGTTTCATATCCCCCTTTTTTCAACGCTAGACTTAACAATAGAGTATAAATCTAAGTGGTATGAAAAAAAGGATATGAACAATTAGAATTAGGATTTAGACTGACATAGGTTTAGAATAGGATAGAATTAACATAGATTAGATAACCAAGATATTAATTAAATTGATAGATTTAACCTCGCTTCAAGTGTTCGACACCCTACTTACCAAGAAACTACTACCGATCGGGTACACTGCCCGTTAAAGTGTTGTTTTTGGTTTAGTCAGCAAAATAGAAATTTAAAACTTTAATAAATAAAATATACACCACACAATGACACATCAATTTTTTGGCGCCGCTGCCGGGGAGTGAAAATTAATCTTGATTTTTATTTGATATTTTGGTTTTTAACATTAGATTAGATATAACCCTTAGGATTAGTGTATATTCTTGTATATTCCTGTATATTTTGTAAATTTTGTATATTTGTCTTTAATTGTTTGCTTGTATATATGTGTGTTTAATTGTTTGCGTATTTAATTGTTTTTCTTAAATACACTGTTCTGGTCGATAACCGAATACGACGTATCCACTTCCACCGGATACGGCGTATCCAACTTTCTGTCCAATACAGCTTATTCATCCCAACAGATTAATACGGCGTATCCACTTCCATTGGATACGGCGTATCGATCATCTGGAACAGAAGCAGATTCTAAGTTTTCTATAATTGATTTTTGTGCCAAATTTTTTCTATCTTTCTTCGGAACAAATCCTACTGATTGTTTATCCCTTGTTATAGGTAGTGCATGACAAGGAGTTCTACAAACAAACTATTTACACCTTACAAAGAACCTGAACGAGAATTTCGATCATCAAGGAGACACTTCAAGACTCTAAGTCTTCTATACCAGTAACGACATGAAACATTGAACTCAACAAGGGAATTTTTGGTGGAATTTAAGCAAGAACATATCCACGAATGGTACAATGAAGACGTGGTAGATCACATTGCTAAGGTACTTAAAATGGTTGATTTGATCTACGTTCCTGGCATAGATTCCCATCAACTACGAATGAAAGTCTTTCCTTTCTCGTTGGCTGATGATGCTAAAGAGTGGTGGATTAGTGAGGGAGATGGAAAAATCACCACTTGGGAGGAACTTGTTAAGAAATTATTCTGTAGATTCTATCCCGAATCATACGATGGAGAAGATGAAATGTTAGACGAAGGAGAGAACTGGGGGATTGATCCACTTGAATTCTTATCAAACATAAACACATCATTCAAAAACCATAAGAAAGTGGATAGAAGGACTCAAAAGGTGATATTTCACTCATGGATGAATGGAAATTGGAATAAGAGATATGTGGATAATAATATTTTAAGCAATAATAAATGGAAGGAATCTAAATATGAAAACCCGTCCAACACTGCTACTGATTCGTTCTTCAAAGCCTATGACGTACGTGATATTGAAAAAAAGAGTAGACAGGGGCAAATGAAGCGTAAAGACAACGATAAAGATGATAAGCGACCTCACAAAAAGATTTGCAAAACTGAGAAATTTGAAGCTATAAAGTATTCACTAGGACCTAATGAAGAATACTTAGCTATAAGAAGATGTGAGTACGATATTTGGGAAAGAAACAAAGATAGTGTGTCCTAGATCTACCAAGAAATTGTTTAGAAAAAAAACGACGGATGGAAGATGACACGCTTGGAATAGTAAGAGAGAAGCTAAAGACAAGTCTAACTTAAAGACTTTGCTGTAAACAAAAGTGCTTCCCGGGAGATAACCCGTATTGTTATTTAATTTTATCGAGTCTGTCTTCCCAGACATCAATACGGCATATCCGCTCCATACCATACGGCGTATTGATTGTCTGGACGTTGTAACGACCCACTCCGAAAAGGAGGCCGAAACGTCATAATCATGGTGTCATATCAAAGCATAATAAAGGTATAAGCCATAGCAAAATTACAAGCGAGAAAGCCGGAATTAAAGTCGGCTCCCATAATTAATGCAACATTGAAATAAAACATAAGGAATTCTAAAGGACACACTACGTGTCTAGATAGCAATAACCATAGAGGAAGTCCATATAATAAATAAGTCTAAGGGTAGCTCTCGTCTTTAATCCTAAGTACATCTCTCTTCCCAAAATCCCACCCAAGTACCTGCCGAAAGAAACAAGAAAGAAATACGGCTTAAAAAAAAAAAAAAAAAAAAGAAAAAAAAAAAAAAAGAGCAACGATAGCTCAGTAAACGGATAAAATAGATACAGTAAATATAACATATAAATCAAGAATAAATACACATGAAGCAGCGGAATATGAATCGTCAGTGTCATGAGAAGAATCTTGGTAAGTAAATTCATGAGGAAATGAAATATAGGTAAACATGATTAACATGGGTACAAGAATGACGTGTGATTATCATAGTTTTTGTGGAGAATCTGAAGGGTAGGTCATTGGGAAACTGTGGACAGCAAAGCAAGGATAAAATGAGATGAAAAGACATTTTTAAAAATCATGAAAAGTCATGGACCATATAAGGTATAAGAGAGTGCATGAAAAACATACAAAGAGTTTGAGAAAGTTGTAACGTATAAAGTCTGGCTATTATGAGGTAAGAAATATGGTATGTGCTTAATTACACATACCTTTTACCTTTAAAAACGAGCTTAAATAACCAAAACGACTTAAAATCCAAATATATCTTGGTTTGGCATAATTGTATTGTGCAGGAACGGATAACGAAGAAAAGGACGAAAAACAAAGCCAAAGCGACAAAACCAGACTCGGAATGGAAAAGACTGTGAAAGACAAGCCAAATCAAAGCCGGAAAGTCAATCAAGTCAAAAAGTCAACATAAAAGTCAACTGGTCAAAGTCAAAGTCAAACCCGACAAAAGAAAAGTCAACACAAGGACTTTTATGAAGAAAAAGATAAAATATAACTTTGGGGACCAAAATTGCCAAATCCTCAAAGTTATATCAAGAAGATTGATTTTAAAAAGGGAAATAAAACTTTGGGGGCCAAAACTGCCAAACCCCCAAAGTTTTATCAAAGGGATAAAAAAAAAGGAAAGAAAGAAAGGGGCCAAAACTGCCAAAAAGCCAAAGATGGAGTCTGTTGATACCATCAACACCCTCCCAACTTCTTTTCCCGCCAAAAACATGGTACACACTTCACGGGAATTACAAGCCCACTTTTACCCATCGTTTCTTCTCCTTTCCTCTTGGATAAGCAATATCCCCCTCCTCACTACCATTCCCCAACCTGAAAAAACCTTTCCAAGCTGCAATCCCCCATTTTCCCCAAAAAGAAAAGCCGAATCAATGGCTTAGATTAATTTAAAGTAGCACAAGGCTTATTAAGGGCTAGGATTTGCTTATTGAGTCCTCTCACAGAAGAAGCACAAAGGAGAAGAGCTGAAGACTTAGTGGTAGTATAAATAGAGCAATAGTGTTAGCCGAAAATCATCTTATGCTTATTTAGTTAATCATTTTTTTAATTCAGCTTAATTTATGCTTATTTCAAGTTAATTATTGCTTATTTACCTTTCCATGTACTGTTTTTATCAATTTATGAAGAATTGAAGTTTTTGGAATTTTATACCCGTTTTATGTTCCACTGTTCAAATGCTTATTTTAATTGCTTATGTACCAAAAAGCTTTCTAAACAGCTTATTAGTAAGCTAGGTTAACTTAACAAGTCAATAAGCTAAGAAAATTTGGACTTTACTTCACAAATTCACTCAAAAATACCAAAGCTTGTGAAATTGGATGATAAGCCAAATTTGGATGGGCTTATGGACAATACCAGCTTATTTTCAATAAGCTGGAGCTTGTAGAATAAGCTTTTAACAGCTTAATTGCCCTTGTTTAGAGCAAAGGGTCTTGTAAGTTCTCATTTTCCTCTTTTAAAGTCATTTTTAAGTCATTAGCTTATTCTAGCTTATTTTTGCTTATTTTTCTTTAAGGGATATGCATATTATTTATGCTTTTATAAGCTTTATTAGTCAAGAAAATATAAGTGTTGTAGTTTTTGATTTTCCATTAGTGCAAGTTTTATTCAATTTTCTAGTGTAATTTAGCCTATTTACTTCATTTTACTATTTAGCTTTATTCCAGTGCTATTACTGTATGCATTTTGCTTATTCCATGTATTTTATACTTAATTAGCTACTGAGTTCAAGTTTCATAGCTTTTTTTATTTCATCTTTATTATGCTTTTAAGTCAAAATTGTTTAAAGGGGTGTTTGCATAAGCCTAAAAACGGTCAAAAAGCTAGGTATGGGGTGAGGCATGGGTGGTGGGGAGGGGGGGGGGGGTTTTAGAGGCACTTATCAATTGTAAGCACATGGATATTGTTGGAGCGTAGCTGTGTAGAGGTGCGGTGGGTGGGGGTTGGGTTTGTGTTATAAGTTGTTAGTGGGGGGGGGTAGAGAGGTTTTGGGGGGGGATAAGGTTGGATACTAAACCTTCTGGGGGGGTGATGTGGGAAACTGTGAGACTTTTAAAGGTTAACATCTTAGTGACGTAGTGGTGGGGGGGGGGGGGGGGGATAAGCACTTTGTGAATTTGAGTTATAAAGAAAAAAATGTGTATTTTGTGTGTTAAAACCAAGCTGCCACAACCCTTGGTGTTTTGACTTTGTGAGTCAAAAACCACCAAGGTTCTTAGTGCCACAGTTTTAACAAGCCCCAAACACCTTTTTCACCATCAAAATTAAGCAAGTAAAATTGATTTTTAAAAGTTGAAAATTGGTGCACAAGCCCCTTTGCTATAATACTCCATCTGTTTAAGCTTATTTTATTGTTTAGAGCTTATTTGACAGCTTTTAGCAAGCTGTCAAATAAGCTACTAAAGCTAAGCTTAAATCTCCCCTGGTGCAAAGGGGAGATTTTAAGCCCTTTGTTCTTTGTCTTGTTGAGTTCTAAAGCCCAAGTTTTTGGCTTATTTTAAGAGTTTATAAGCTCTTAGATAAGCCCTCAAAGTTTCAGACCTTGAAGAGCTTATTTGTGGGCTTATTTTTAAGCCAAAACTTGCCTTTTGGCTGTTTTTGCATAACTTAGGCTGAGGGATTGCTTATTTTTGATTCTGGCTTATTGAGCTTATTCCATAAGCTCAAAATTGTTTCCTAGTAGATTTTTAGGTTAAGTTAGATAGATAGCTTGCTTATTTCAGTCCTTAGTCTAGCTTATTTGTCCCTAAGTCCAAAAGGACTTAGCTTTTTTTTAGCTTCTAAGCCTTTTAAGCAAAAACTGTCAAATTTAAGCTTATTTTTAAGCTTATTTATTGGTTTTCAGCAAAAGTTGTAGAAGACAAAGTTGTTAAGCCCCACGAGCTTAACAACTTTGCTTCTTTGAGTTTTCAAAAAAAAAAAAAAAGGGGAAGACACTTGGTCCGGGTGAGCAAGACTCGAACCCGGGACCAAGCGATACATCCCCTTTATAACTCACACACCTTACCACTGCGCCCTTGGGTCTTTTTCGTTAAAGACTCAAGGGCATTTAAATATATACACGTTTTAGGCTAATAAGCCCATAAGCTGTTTAGCTTATTTTCGGGGCTTATTGCTTAAGCTGTGTTGTGTTTGTCATTTTTCGTAGGAACTTTATAAGGTAAAGTATTTTTTGTAAATTTTTCAGAATTTTTAGTAATCGTTTAATATTTTTTATAATTTAATTTAGTTAAAAGTTTATTTAATTCATAAAAAATACAAAAATTATCAAAAAAATATTTTGCTTTTTTAGAAAATTTTCTTTTATCATCTAGTTTGTAGGAAAAATATAAAAATTTTCGTAGGGTCATTTTTACAACTTTTCCTTTTTATAGAACGGTCCGGGGTTAACGGTGAATACGTTTTGAGACTCGATTTTTGGGTCAAACTAACTCACGTTTTCGTCTAGTCTATTCATTCCATTCGTTTATTTGATCCCTAGAGTAGTTTAGAAGCAAAAATTTCTTCGTAGGTTTATTTTTAAAGATTTTAGGTTTTCCCCCTTTTGTTCAGGATTCGGGCCCTCGTTTTCTAGTTTATTTTCATAATTTCTAGGTTTTTCTTAAACGTTTTAGTCCGTTATTATCTAATTTGACTTTTTCAACTTCCCAAACCAATTCCTTCCTTCAAACTCAAATCTTCGATCGTATCGATTTACCAGTCCAGCCTCGTTGGGGATAAACGACCCGGGAACACTCTATACTACTTCTCGGTTTTATTGATTGTTGATTTTTACACTTATTTATATATTTTATATTTTATTATATATTATATATATTTACAGTGTGAATTTCGCCAACCAAAATATCATGAAATGTCATAATTGTCATGAGGAAACTGAGGGAGACACATCATGAGGAACTAAGTGTAAAACATGTAAACATGGAGAATATGGAGTAATAAGATGTTCAAGAGGAATTTCGTATGACAACGATGAAGACCTGGGTAACATGAAGTAAAAAGATTGACATGAATATCAAAGATTTTATGAGGAATCTAAGAAATAGGGACTATCATAGGAAAAGCGATAAACACATATAAGTAAGAATGCCCACGAGCCATATAAATCATACATTCATAATAATTAAATCGTGAATAACTGCATATAATATGAGAGGGCTGCCTCAACATGTAATAGAGGGGTGACCTCTTATAACAAAATGGAGGTGGAGGGATACAGCTCCAAAGTGAAGGGATGTAGAGCACACACCAACCAATCCCCATGAACTGTAAAACATGTAAACTAGGAAGCACCCATACCGCCCCCTGAATAATAATGGCCAAACATGAAATATAATCTGGTAACATGAAAAAAGGGACGCCGGTGAAATCACCTCAAGCGCGAAAGAGTCGGACACAGGTGCCACATGTGTTCACGTCAAGGTACCTCTATGAACTAGGTGTAATTCATGTAAATCATGGTCATGCGTACATATAGCCTCGGGCAATAGAATAAGTCCTTTGAAATCAAACATATAAAGGAACATGGCAAAAGACATAAAAAATGGGGAAGATAGCAGTTCGTGGGGATAAATGATAGAAAGAATGTCCTTACTGAAAGGACGGAATATCCGTACCTTATGTCCAGCAGTAACGGAAAGAGATGGATAAGAAGATGGAAGCTACTCCTGCTTAATGCGATCTACATGTTAAAGGGCATATATAAGTTACTTGTTCATGATTAAGGTTACTTTCCATTTTTAGCAACTTTCTATTTTTAGCAACTTTCTATTTTTAGTAACTTTCTATAATTAGCATGATTCCTTGATTAGTACGTTCCATGATTAACATATTCCATGATTAATATATTTCATGATTAGTATTCTTGTTATATTGGGTACTTTCCAAAAATAGCAGCTTCTAATTATAGTAAGTTTCCAAAAATAGACTTTCCTTAATTAACTTCCCATAAATGATAACTTTCCTGATTTAATAAGTTCCATAATTAAACTTCCCAAAAATAGACTTTCTAAAAATAGCAGGTTTCTATAAATAGCAGGTTTCTATAAATAGTAAGTTTCCATAAATAACATGTTTCTATAATTAGCAGGTTTCTATAAATAGTAAGTTTCCATAAATAGCATGTTTCTATTTCTGTATTTACAATCCAACTCCTTGATATTACATAATTTACGTAATTAGTCCTTTTAGTTATTAATTTAATTAAACAATAATCTTTAATAATCCATATTTTGCAAAACAAGCCCTATAATACAAATATGTGTATTTTCATACTTAACACTTAAAATTACTGATCATACCTTGTACTTTCATAACACACACTTATATCCCTCAGTTTTAATAACAATTCGAATTTATATAAATATTATAAAAAAATATAGATTAAGTCATGTCTAACCCATAACAATTATCAAATGACAATTATACCCTTCCCTTATTTTTCTCAGAATCTATACATTAAAACACACACACACACACAATCAGCCCCAAGTTCAAAAATTAACAACAACCCCTCTTATACTTTTAAAACACAATCGGTAACCAATAAATGCACTAAACCCTAATTAAATTTTCACCCCAATAATTACATAATTTTTTTATACATTCATTAGCAGCATTGGACCTGTGGAAAAATATAAAAATCCCTAACGGCTAATTTGTTTTCCAATTTATTCTTCATTTCCTTCATAATTCAAAATCGGCCAAGAATAGAAAAATTCCACATAATTATCAAATCGTTTATACAATTTTTCTAACAATTTATCCGGTTCATACATGATATAGTACAAGTCAAAAAAATTATAAAATCGAAATATAAATTTATTTAGAGCCGAATACAATTCTTGGCAATTATTTAGGGTTTGGGATCGGGAGTTGAAGCATAATACACAATAACATCATGGTAATTTTCTCATGAACATATCAGATCTATATAATGTAAAATGAGTTATAAAAATACCTTGAATAATTATGGATGATTTTATGAATTATTGAGTTCGGCTAGGAATTTCGAATTCAAAAGAACACCATAAATCGAATCAAGTTTTTTTCATCAAACTAATGAAAATATAAGAAATTTTAACTTAAATAAAATTTTATACTTGTCACATGATGTACTTAATAATTTATAACACTTATTGAATTTAATTCATGCTTTTATTAGATTTTCTGACATCAGGGCATTTTTGGTAATTTTGTCACTTGTTCAGATTTTCGGTTTTACAGGACGTGCATCAAGTCTTTATTTTTTTATTGCACCTATTAAAAAACATTATTGTAGTTTCTGTCAATACGGCGTATTCATTTACTGATACGCGTAACCCCCAATTTGGCCCATATTTAGTTTGTAGTTTAGTTTTAAATAGAACTGTAGATGCAATATAGGATGCATGTTTTTTTCTTATGTCTTTTTATACAGGACCTCGTGAAAGTAATATCAACGAATATTGGTGGAGAATTTACAAATTTGGAGATCTTGAAGTGTTGGAGTCTTGAAACTTCAAGGCGGCTGTTCAACATACAATCTTGCTCATTAACGCAAATTGGAGAATCTACCGAGAAGATATCAGAGGAGTTTCTCATTCTAATTCTTTTTAATTCCCGTATTTTTAATATTTTATCTATACAACGCGGACGTTGTATAATTCAAGTGGGGGGATGGAATTAGAATGTTTACTTGTCCTATTTTTCACATTAAAATGATTAAAATGCTTAAATTATGCTCAAATTTAAAATTTTTTCAAGCATACTTTTGTGAAAATTACTTGATACATAACCCGCACACAATATGTTGTCCCAGTTGTAGGATACCTCTTGTTGGATCCCACTACAACACTTCTATAGATCGAATTCCTTAAGCTTGTTTAAGGTTTAGTTATATTAGATAAATCTAACACAACTATAGTAGAAACTTTGTGTGAATGTATTAAAGATTATGCATAATCTAATCTTTAATAAGAAGAATTTTCAATGAAACAGTCACACAAAATCACAATTTAACAAACAATAAAAGCTCCAATATTATTAAGAATAATACGAATAATCTCCTAGTATTAGGGTTACAAAACCTTAAAGCTATGAATAACACTATGAATGACTCATTTTGTTTTGATACTTGGTTGGTATTGATACCAATCTATATGCCCTAGGACCTCCTTTTATACACCAAGGAGTCCTAGTCGATTTACAATATATTCCTAAGACTCAGAATATTCTCTATGATCTATTCTATAAATAACTAATACTTATCACTTAAGTAATCTTGATCTCCTAACAATCTTTATCCTCTCTTCTGTCTTTATCCTTTCTCTAACAGTAGAAACTCTTTCAGCAGTTGTAACTTTTGTACTAGTAGCATTAACTTTTAACACCAGCAGTAGTAACTTATACACCAGCAGCATTAACTGTGTACAAGCAGTAGTAACTACTTAGAATATTTTCTTCAATCTTCACAAGCAGTACTAACTTTACACTAGTAGTACTAATAATATATACTAGCAATACTAATATAAACTAGCTGTAGTAACTGTGAGCTAGCAGTACTAACTTTGTACTAGCAGCACTAACTACTTAGCATATTTTTTTTTATTAAAGTTAATGAACAACACTAACTTTATCTTAGCAGCAGTAATACAAACCTTAGCAGCAGTAACTCTAAGATCATCAAGAAGTCTTTTAATCCTAACAGACCTCCTCTAAACTTGATATTCTTCTTCAAAAATCTCAAGTTTCTTTATTAAAAGCTTCATTAATTACCATGAGGATGCTTCCAAGCATTTTATTGATTCTTAAGTTGTTTTGTGAGAAGTTTAAGAAGCTGATATGCCATTTTACTGAAGTGATCAGTCTGAAGCTTCTTGTTTAACATATCAGTAATTGTAGATGGTGTAAGGGGATATCTCTTCTCTACCAACATATGAATGTACACATTTTGCTTCCTTAATGAATGAACTCCACAGGAATCATATAGCTTCCAATCCAATACACTATAATTCTGTTGATTCCTCTAGATTGTGTCTTTCACACACGGTTCAAACATTGTCTTTAAATCTCCCCATAGAATCAAATCTAAATCCTCCACTGCTCTTGTTGATCCATATTTAGCTTTTACCAATTTGTACAAATCTTCCAAGTCTTCCCTGCTAAAACTTTTAAGCATTTGACTAAAGACTCTGTACATTTGTGACTTTCCATCAGCTCTTATTATTTGATAATAGCTTTTCTTTCCTTCTTTGTAGATCTTCCAGTCAACAATAGTTGGAGGCTTAGTAGCTAAAGGTACAACATCAATTGCTACTTCCTCTTCATCATTAGAAACAACTTCTATTAGACTCTGAAGCTCTGCTATTTTTTATCCTTATCCACCTTCTGCTTCTTTGCATTCTCTTGTTCTATCTCATCTCCTGCTCTCTTTGAACTGCTCTCTTATGCTATCTCTGCTTCAGCTTTCTTGGAACTCTCTTCTACCAACTCAGTTCTGTAGTCAACAAAGGTATTTTCCCTTTTCATTGCTTTGTCAAACAATTCTTAAATATTAGAAAAGGACTTGTTCTTCAAATTTTTGGGCTTCTATCCTTCTATGTTTTTCAGATAAGAACACATGATACTCCTTTGTTGAGCTCTTGTTGGTGGTTTGTTCCTCTTCTCTTCTTCTCTCTTAGCTGTAAATGTTTTTCTTCTTTGCTCTAAGAATTGTACAAACAATCTTGCCTTTTCTTCATCAATCAATTCTTCTTGCTCTTGAGCTTGTAGTCTTTGAGCCAACTGATAATCAACTTTAATTTTAGTCTGAACATCATCCCAAGCTATGTTGGCTTCTTCAGTTTGATGAGCTTTTTCTCTGGCAAGTCTTTCTTCTTCTTCTTTAGCTTGTAGCTTGAAGGCAAGTTCTTCATCAAGTCTTATCTATTTAAGCCTCCTCATAGGCTTCACTTGTTCCACCATAGGCTCTTCAATCATAATCCCTTTGCCTTTGTCATGTGAAGGTTTTGGTACAAATATTATTGTTGTAGGTGTTGTTGTAGTTGTACCCTGCTCTGGTTCTTGTATCACAATCTTAACAGCCTTGGGTTTTACACTCTTTAACTCTGCCAGTGCTTGAGCTAAAGTAACTTCAACATCAGTTATTATAGCAGTTGTTGTAGTTGTAGTTGTAGCAGCACTAACTAGAATTGTACTGACATTGTCAACAATCACCTCATCACCATCTAAGTCATTAACATCAAACATATCTTCATCAGTGTGAACATTGACCAGGGTAATGTCTTCATCATAATCAATAGCATTTATCCTCCTTCCCTGTTTGGATGCATCCTTACAAAAATCTTCATCTTTAGAGGATTAAACCCTTCTTGATGAACCAACTCTGTACATTCTTTTAAGCCCATGAGTTCTTGACTTATTCCTCCTCTCTAGCTTCATGACTCTCCTTTTCAAACATGCAATCTCATTAGCTTTAGTGGTCTTTGTAGTCTCTAAATCAAGAACCATTTGTTGTAAATTTGTACATAGTTCCATCAATTCATTAAGTTTCAGACTATCCTCACCACTTCGAAGTGTATTACCTCTTGCGAGTAGTAGATCATTAGATGTTTTAGATACATTCTCAAACCTAATTTGAGAAATAGTATCCCCCATGGTTTCTTGGCGCCTGGGACCACCACCTGAAGTAGTTCCTTGGGAACTAGCTTTATTAGGTGTTGCCTTGGATTGAGTCTTATTGATGTTACCCCTATCCTGCTCTGCATCTAAGCTAGTAGCAGTAGTGGCAGCCCTTTCTAAAATGTCATCTATCTCCTCATTGACAGCCTCATCTGCTACATGTCTTTAGGACCATTAGACTGAGGTATCTCAGTGTCCTTTCTCTTTGGCTTCCTAGGTCTTTGTTTCTTTTGAGGTTGAGATGTTGATGGTTGAATAATGGTGGGTGTGTGATGAGGATCAGTGGGATTTGCTGAACCTTTACCCATTTCTGCTTGAGCTTGTACCACCATTGTTTGGAATAATGGTGTGTCCCTTTCCAGAAAAACCTTTCTCTACCCTTCTCATATTCCTAAATATATTCTTACTGTGAGAGGGTGTAACATAAATCCTATTATGATTTGACATCCCTTCCAGTTGCTTATCCAAAAAGACTTGTACAAACCTTGGATACATTAAATTTTTTCCTACATTATCCAAGTTCTTCACCATACTTTCAAAAATGTATTTTGAAAAGTTGAACTTCTGGTTTGTAGCTAAACATATGATTGAAGATGCCATAGTGCTATTAAACTTATTCCATGCAGTAGTCTTAGAACTTAAGCATTGTAAAATAGTGTGAATCAGAAATTTCTATTGTGGGGAAAAGAATGTCTTATAGAAAGTAAGCTTCTGAGAAATTTTCTCATACCTCATCAGTGTAAGCTGTTCAAAGATGGTATCATTGGGTAGACAATCAACACCTTCAGCATCTTCTAGTTGAAGATCTCTTCTCACAGTTGATTCAGTTATGATTATCTTCTTCTCATCCACTAAGGCTTGTAACTGTACTTACCCATTAACAGTTTTGACCTTGACAGTAGTTCAGAATTGTTGAATGCACGAAGTATATATAGTGGGATTGATCGTTAGTGCATATCTGATTGGATTTGAATTCAGAAAATCCACTATCTGCTCAAACCCATCACTTTCTACGGGTTTAGTCAAAAACACAACCATGTTATGAGTATCAGCAAACTTTAGGGTCGTCATTGTGTTGGGTTTTGATGATGAATGATGAAATTGAGTTAGGGTTTGTGATTAAAGAGTATATGATTGAATGAAATCGATTAAATGAGTGACTAAAACCCTTAATCGAAGTATTTATGAAAATACCCTCAATAGCATTAACTGTCACCAACATTAGTAAGTTATGCCTGGCAGCATTAACTTTCAACATCTTCTCTCTCTTCTTGTCCTTTCCCTCTCTTCCTCTAGACTATCTTTCTTCCCTCTTTCTTTCTTTCTCTTCTCTTCTCTTCCTCTCTTCCAACCTTCTAACGGCGGTTTAGTCCAAAAACAACAACATGTTATGATTATCAGCAAACTTTAGGTCGTCAATGTGTTGGCGTTTTGATGATGAATGATGAAATTGAGTTAGGTTTGTGATTAAGAGTATATGATTGAATTGAAATCGATTAAATGAGTGGACTAAAACCCTTAATCGAAGTAGTTTATGAAAATACCCTCAATAGCATTAACTTCCACCAACATTAGTAAGTTATGCTGGGCAGCATAAACTTCAACAATCTAGTAAGTAGGTTATATGCCTTGATAGTATTAACTTGTCAACACAGTAGTAAGTTTATGCTTATGCAGCAATTATAAATAAATTAAACTATATATTTTTGGGGGGGCGTGCACTGTCTTGTAAAGTATATGCCTAGCACATAACTTCAATCAGTAGTATTAAAGTTTAAGCTTCTGGCAGCATTAACTTTCAACACATAGTATAGTTTTATACCTAGCACATTAACTTTTACAGGTAAAGAGTGTGTAAGTTATGCCTACAGCATTAACATTTACAGTAGTAATTAAGTTTATGCAAACAGCATTAACTTTCAACATCAGTATTAAGTTTAATGTCTGCAGCATTAACTTTGGACCAAACACAGGCATTAAACTCCAATTTCCATTCCAAACATCTGTCTAAACATCTCCTTTCTGTTTTACAACTCTCCATAATTCTCTCAATTCTTTTATCCACACAAAACACCATTCTGTTTTAATTTCACATAAGCTCTCATATCTGGATTTATTCTCACTAATTCCTCCTTCATTCTTTTTCTCACATCAAAACTCCAAGATCTCCTGTCTATTTCTCTAATATCCAGCTTTTCATGCAAAATGTTAAATCCAAAACCAGAAAATACAACCATAATCAATTTTTACAATAATCACAATATTAATTATACCTAATAGTATTATGTATAACTAACAGTATTAACTCAACAGTATTAAGTATAACTAGCAGACTTAAATTATGTAATATATATGATTATATATACTTAACAGCGCAAAGAAAAAATTTTTAATGACGATCATAACAAAACTAATTCATAAAACAAAACTCTACAAAAACATATAAGAGATAAAGAGTTAAGGATTTAGCATTCCAATACAGCAATCAAAAATTAAAACCTACTTACATCAAAACTTTTGTAAGTAAATCTGCCACATTCTGTCAGTAATGGATTTTGACATTTTGAAATCAGGCTTCTGTTCATTGCAATCCCCTAATAAAATGATGTCTAAACTCTATATGCTTTGTTTTTGAATGAAAAACAGATTTTTAAATTATGCAAATAGTAACTGTTATTGTCAATAAAGATCTTGGTATGCATAAAATTCTATACACATAATCAAGTAGTTGATTCTGAATCTAAGCACTTATCCACAGCAACTTTGAAGCAAGCAGCCACATACTCAGCTTCTGTTGTGAATTTGCAACCAGTGTCTGTTTCTTGCACTGGCCATGATATTAATCTACTTCCCCAAAAATTGACAACCGTCCTATAATAGACTTCCTATCCAAGCTTTTCAGCTTTGTTTTAGTTGATTATTGATTAGGGGGGGGGGGGGCGGGGGGGAGGAGGTGGGCTCCACAGCATAATCACTATCAGTGTATGCTACCAAATCAAAAGGAGAATCTTTTGGATACTAAAGGCCTAATTTTGGTTGACCTTTTAAGTACCTAAAAATCCTTTTCATAGCATAAAGATGTGAAACCTTTGGATTGACATGGTATCTAGCACAAGTACATACTGCAAACATGATGTCAGGTCTTAAAGAGGTAAGATACATCAATGAACCAATCATTAACCTATACATATGAACATCTACTTCTTCACCATCTTCATCCTTGAGTAAAGGCTTTTGAGTTTCCTTTAATGTGCTTGCAGTCTTGACTTCTGTAAACCCAAATTTCTTTAGAATTTCACCAACATATTTATCTTGACTAATAAATATGCCATCCTTCTTCTGCTACACTTGTAATCCCAAAAAGAATGTAAGTTCTCCCATAGAACTCATCTGAAATTTCTCATGCATCAACTTCTCAAATGCATTTCACAACTCCGTCTTTGTTAAACCAAAGATGATATCATTCACATACACCCGGACCAACAAAATATCACCTTTGTATCTTTTGATGAATAAGTTTTTGTCAATTTTCCCTCTTTGAAACTTATTGTCCAACAGATATGTTGACAAGGTTTCATACCAAGCTCTAGGAGCTTGATGTAGTCCATACAATGCTTTTTCTACCTTGTATAGTCTATCAGGAAAGTCTGGATCTTTAAATCCTGGTGGTTGACATACATACACCTCTTCTTCAATCTTTCCATAGAGAAAAGCACTTTTTACATCCATTTGATACACCATAAAATCTTTAAATGAAGCATAAGCTAAGAATAGCCTAATTGTTTCAATTCTTGAAACAGGGGCAAAGACTTCATCATAGTTAATCCCTTCTTCTTGTGTGAACCCTTAAGCAACCAATCTTGCTTTGTTTCTTATCACAATTCCTCTTTCATCCTTTTTATTCCTAAAGACCCATTTAGTACCTATAGCCCTTTTTCTATTTGGTAAATCCACCAAAGTCTAAACTCCTTGTAGCTTGAATTGTAGAAGATCTTCCTGCATAGCCTCTATCCAGCTTGGATCATTTAATGCATGAATTACCTTTTTGAGTTCTTCTTATGATAAAAAGAAAGCAAACAAGCAGTTTTGAAGGTCTTTATAGTTTGTTCTTTGTTAAATAGTACTAACAAACCTATGTTCCTCCAAATTCTTTATCATCCTTCTTGTTTGTGTATCTGATTGAAAATCTCTAATCACTTGATCAAAAGGATGATCTTTATGAATTCTTGTAGTTGGATTAGGACTGATTTGGATTGTTGTATCCAAATTGTTTATGTCAGCCTCTGCATCATCATCTTTATCACTTCTTGAGAAGTCAAATATGCTAATATCTTCCAAATCAGGAATATTTGGATCATCTAGAAGTTTAATGCTTGTTTTTCCACCAACAACATTAACTTCATTTGTGCTAGCAGCATTAACATTGTTAGTACTGTTAACATTATCTTCTTTCTCTTGATCATTACTTTCACTATCTTTTCTTAGATCTTCATCAACCTTCTTTCCATCATCACTTGAAGGTTTGGATCCATCATCATGAGAAATCTTTAGATCTTGGGAAAATGGTGGATCAACAGTCCATAATGGTAGCAAAATGTAATCTTTGACAGGTTCTGTCTCCTTTCTAGCTTGACCTGCATTATCACTTGCTTTTGCGCCTGTAAAACCATTAGACTGTGTACCTGCAATAATTGGTTCATAATTCATTGTTCTTGTTAGTGCATCAATATCAAATAGCCAATCTGGTCCACTTCCTGCAACATTAGGTGTACTTTCACTGAACCTAATATGCAAGTTTTCTTCCACTATCCTTGTTCTACTATTGAATACTCTAAAGGCTTTACTATTCAAAGAGTATCCAACAAAGAAACCTTCATCAGCCTTACCATCAAATTTGCCTAAGTGATCTATGGTATTAAGAATGGTAACAGGACACCTAAATGGTCTCATAAAACTTAAAGTTGTTGTTCTACCATGAAAAAGTTCATATGGAGTCTTGTTATGAGGCTTAACTACTAA
Source organism: Tanacetum coccineum (assembly GCA_026074375.1). Lineage (NCBI taxonomy): Eukaryota > Viridiplantae > Streptophyta > Magnoliopsida > Asterales > Asteraceae > Tanacetum > Tanacetum coccineum. The sequence goes on from BQNB010005986.1 coordinate 69,458, forward strand.
CACTCTATTATGTACATAGCAAGCAGTATTAACTGTTTCTGCCCAAAAAGTAGTTGGCAACTTAAAATCAGCTAGCATAATCCTTGCAGCCTCAATTAATGTCCTATTCCTCCTCCCAGCAACTCCATTTTGTTGAGGAGTTCTAGCTACACTAAATTGTCTCAAAATACCCTTCATTTCACAAAACTGATTCATTTCTCTATTCTTGAACTCAGTTCCATTATCACATTTAATCACCTTAACCTTGTGATCTACTAGATTTTCTATCCCAGTTATAAAGGACTTAAGAATGCAACTAGTCTCATCCTTAGTAGCTAGAAAGAAAACCCATGTAAACCTACTATAATCATCTTTGACAACTAGGCTGTGGAAAACTAGAAGGGGGGTTGAATAGTTTACCGCTTTTTAAACTAATGTTATGTTTATTTATAAAAACTTAGATCCGACTTTATGTGAATTCACAATATGCACAATATAGACAATTTAACTAATCAGGTGAGTAATGATAAGATATAAATAAACGTGCAAGATAAGAGATAAGAGATGGAAAGATTAAACCACAACATGAGGATTTATAGTGGTTCGGTAACGAAGCAACTCTTTGCCCTACTCCACTCCTCAAGCACCAAACTCGAGAGTTTTCTTCTCTACGTTAACAAGATCCCTTTAGGCGAAGAAAACCGTACACAACTTAGCTTACACCAATTTCTGACACTAAGCTAAATATCGAGTTCTAATCCTAGATAGAACCAATCTATCATAACACAACATACCACTTCACGACAATTCACAACTTGGCTTCACTACACGACTTGACTTTACTTCACAACTTCTCTTCACTTCACAACTTCACTTTGCTTCACAAGTTCACTTCACCAAGACACTACTACGATCACATCAATCTATCACAACTTACTAGGATCACCCGATCTAACTATACTTATAATGATCACTACAATCTACTTAGTATACACAACTATGATACACACCTTCACAATATACAAAAATGATTTACAAGATATGATACAATTGCAACAAGGTTGCAAGGACACACACTAAGCTATAATACTTATTCACTTGATGATAGGAAGTATTCTTCTCTTGCACTTGAGGATCAAAGCTTGGATCACTTAGAAACAAGGCTTTATGATTTAATGATCCAAGGAAAGAAAGGAAAGTATAAACTGATTTAGAACAGAAAGAAAGTGTGTGCAAAAAGTAAGAAAATCAGTGAGTAATAGTCCAATATTTATAGGCAAGCAGTAACAAAAAGACACGTGGCCGGTCCCCTTATTTAGGGTGCCGGTCCCCTTAAAATTAAGGGGGCCGCCCGTTATAATTAAGGGGGCCGCCCAAGCCTGACGCTCCCTTTTTTGTCTTTCATGGGGGAGGTGTTTTCTAGAACATTTCTAGCCGTTTTTGGGTAGAAAATTGGAATTTAAAATATTTATTTGAATAAAACATTTTTTTAAATCTAAAAATGTTTTGTAAAAGATAAAAATGTTTGTGTCATTTTTATAAAAAGTGTGAGTTAAAAAAAATATTATTTGATCATAAACTACATTAAGCATTTGTTTATTCACACCTTTAAGTGATTAAATTTTCAAAATGAAAATTAACTACTAATTACTTGTTTACAATTATTTTTTCAATAATTGTTTTTACATTTTGTGATAATCAAAACGTAGAGAGATCAAAAAATATTAATAAAGTTTTTAGGCATTATTTCTATAAACAATCTCCCCCTTTTTGATGATTAAAAATTCTAAACTCATTAAATGAAAAATTAGTTTTAAACAAGTATTTAGTGAGTTTATTTCCATTTCTCCCCTTTTTTGTAGAATCAAAAAGGCTTTGCAGATGAATGTAGGTAAGATCGACGGAATAAATGCTCCCCCTTGATGTGTACTCCTCCTCGTTCGAGGGCACCAAGTAATTGAGCTATGGTAACTTTGCTACAAAAATAAGTTAGAAGAACAAGACTACTATTTCTAACATGTAGCAAAAAGGAAAAATATTTAAACATGTTGATAATGCTTAATAAGTGTCAAGTTATTTGTGTAAGCTAACAATCACAAATATATATATCAACTAGGCTTAACTTTTATGGATATGAAAAATTCAACCAACCAAAAAGAAAACAAGTGCATAATTAAAACATAAGACTAAAGTCCATTCATCAAACATAATAATTATGTATAATACACAACCATGCATACACCAATTAGAAATAATATGCTTGAAGCATATTAGTACAACATACATAGAATTAAACTACAAAGATCCTATCATTCCTAGATTGCCATAGGAAACTATTGGACTTGCTTGCAAAAGGAGTGGGTTGGACATTTATTTTGAAAGTGAGAAAAAGTAAGCATGTAATATGCTTAGTTGGTTGTTGGTGGAGAGTTTGGAGTGGAGGTGGTTGTTTGAGGGTAATCTCGGTGGACTTGAGGTGGTGGTTGTGGTCAAGTGAGAAGAAATTCAATCCAATTGATATCTTCACTCAAGGTGAGGAATTGTTTTTGGGTAAAGATGCAACAAGGACAATAACAAACATGTTGTTCAACTTGATCCATGTTGATGGTATGAGGTAAGTTTGGAGAGTAAGGAGACGAGGAAGTGTTACGTTGTGAGAGGTGCATGGCTAGGAGATTTGATAAGTCTTGAAGTTGGTTAATGTCTATAACAGCCCGTGTTTTCAAGTCAATGACGACGTCAATAAATCTACTATTTATTTTTAGTGTTGTACGCGTTTGCTTTTAATTTCATGTATTAAGTAAAATTGCGTAAGCTAAAAATTAGTGTTCAATGTAAACGGGCATCAAACAATTAAATGTTCACATCAAACAAGGGTTAAGTAATTATTTTGAGGATAATTATTAACATTGTTCAATTTATTTTTATTGGTTGCGTAAATTTATTACGTTTCACGATAAAGTACGTTTAGGCATACCCGGAACCACGTTAATTAATCTACGCTTCAACAAATGCTTATTTTTATTTTCAATGACCAAACTTTATAAAATTTATCCATGGTTATATCATATGGGACACCCCATATACAAGAAATAAGCAAGACACATATGAATTACAAGACTTACAATTTAATAAAAGAAACTACAAGTGTACATTCACATCTTTTATTTTTACCAAGACATATGGCAAGTAAAATATCTAGTAGACACAATTCTACAAATTCATGGGATGATCTCAACTATTTGAGGACATAGAAACATATAAGGCATGTACATGGAAGAGTTAGTGAAGACTTATAAGCATGACTAGTGGTTTTGACCACTAGTCATACCTTTTTGCCCATAGCCAGCCACCCCCCCTTTGAAAGTCTTTATGGTCTTGTTTACCACCTTTTTGACTAATTTATATCATATGTACATGTATTCTAGTAAGAGATAACATTCACTTCTCATAACACTTAACAAAAAGTTCAACTTTTCCTCCCTTTCTCTCCTTATCAACCCACGGCATCAAACACCCAAGTTACTCAATCCATACCTTCATTTTCTAAGACAATGCAAGCATACACACATCATTCCTAAGATATACTAAGGTGTTTGCAAGCCTTGGTTAACCATTTACAAGTATTGAAGCAAAGGAAGTAAGATTAGGGTTTTCAACCTAATCTAGGGTTTTCATCTCTTACAAGCTTTGGTTTTTAATCTAAACAAGGGTTTAGATTATATTTCTCATCATCATACATCATAATAAGGTCAACTAAAACCCTTTATGTTCTTACATTTATCATTATATGCATATGTTAGTTCTTTATAGCAAAAATCACCATTAGGACTTTTAAACATGTAAAAAGAGTTTTTACTTGTGATCATTATTTTGTACACTTTTACATATGTTATGATGTTAATGATATCATGTTAAAATAGATGTAAAAGTATTATACCATGTTGATTTAGTGTAAACATGAATATATACAAATTAGGGTTTCTTTAATAAGTTATGGTTTATAAGTGTTATTATGGACTTGTTAACTTGGACATTTGGACACTATGTGGACTAATGGACATATTTATATGTAAGACATATAATATACTTGGTATAAAATACTTGTGGTAATTTACAAAAGCAAAAAGTACATAAAACAAGCTTTATATAAAAGTATACATATTAAACATAAAGGGGCTGTTTGGATTTAGAATTTCTAACAGTGGGTTTGACATTTTATAAAAATAATACGTCTCATGACGATTCCAAAAAGGTAAGAAACTCGAAAAACGGATTAATAACGAATTGTACTATCAGTAGTAACTTTCACTAGCAGCATTAACTTTTGTACCAGCAGTAGTAACTACTTAGTATATTTTCTTTGAAGTTCATGAGCAGCACTAACTTCACTGAGCAGTATTAACAAAAACTTGAGCAGCAGTAATTCCAACAGCATCAAGATGACTTTTAATCCCAATAGCCGTCAAACAAGTTTGACCGATATAGAACATTCAGGTCGTTATTGAAACCCGATATTCAAAAAATACATGCCAAATCGACAAATCTTGTTATGCAACTGCTTCAAGCATTATTGTCAGATATTTGTGATCCCCCTTCGTTTGAATTTTTCTTTGTAATCATTGAGACAATTCCTCTGTAATAATCCGTTATTTCAGGTCATTTTACGACTTTATTTATTTCATTATTTATTTTTAGACTTTTGCGCGTTTACTTTTAATTTTTATCGTATACGTTAAAATGCGTAAACTAAAAATAAGCATTTAACGTAAACGGGCATCAAACAAATAAAATTTTACGTTCAACAAGTGTTATAGCATTTTAGAAGTATAATTTATAACTTTTCAAGTGTTATTTGTATACTTTACGTTAAACGCGTCTGGTTTGCGTTTTGGACATCCATGCATGCATGTAAGCACACAAACCCATCTAGACTTCAACAAATACCCACCAATACACTTAATATCAAAAGTTTTACAAATCCATCACCCTACATCTTGTTAAATTTCAGTTTATAGCAAAAACCATAAATTATACTGGAAATTAAATCAAAAGGAAACCCACTATCACTTAAACCATAATAACTTGAAAACCAAGGGGGTTATCACCAAGCTTTATCCATGGGTTAACCAAGCAAATAATTTCCCCTTGGAATGCTTGGTTTTGGCAGAATTCAAGGACCAAAGAAGACATGCCAAGCTTGGTTCAAATTAATACTTATACAAAGCATGTCTTACACACACCCTACTTATTCCTTACATCTTACAAGCCCTAAACAATATAAAACTTCAAAATCCATGCCATATCCCTTAACCAAAACCGGATACACATTCAAAACCCTCAAACCATTTGTTAGTTTCATCTAGATGGTATTCATACAATGTATTGCTATATAATAGGGCCCATAAAAGTTAAGAGAACACAACTTACTTCTTTACAGTAAAATCATAAGGCTCAAAATCTCTCTATTACCTCATACCTACGGTTCAATCACACACACTTATAAATTTCATAGTTTTGATTTCTAAGGAATACAAGATACAAGGGTAGATATTAAGGGTATCTAAGGGCTGATACAAATTCTATTGGAAGCTTGTTGGGCTGATTATAAGGAATTTTTCAAGTGAAAGTATTTAGGGTTTTCTTGAATTGGAAGCTAGGGTTTTCTTGGTAATTTGGGGTTTAGATCTTGTGTATCATCTTCTTGCATCTCCCTAAGGTCTTTTATAAACCATAATCTCTTGATTATATTTAATTTCATGTTTTATATAATTGTTATATAGTTAATCATCACCTAGGTTTATTTTATAAAGTTTATAAAATAATTACACTTGTTAAAATTCAAAATTATAATTTATACTTGGTGAAATGATGTTTAAAATATGAGAATATGTTTTATTTAAGGATTTACAAGCAATGGATAATTTATATAATTATTTGTTAAGTTATGGTTAATTATTTATTTATAAAGTGTATATAAATAAATAAACATGTTGGACATTTTCTTGGACACTTTGGACAATATATGATGGACACAAATTCAAGGACTTAATCTATATACAAGATGTGTATTTACATAAATTAGAGGACTTGTAGCAAATTAATTAAGTTATAAACTTATAAAAAATAATTTTATAAACACATAAGTTAAATACTAAAAACCTACTGTTTTATTTGACCAAAAATAATATTTATTTTATATTTTATTAAAATAGTACATTTCATGACGATTCTAAATATATAAAGAACTCGAAAATCCGAGTTATAACGAAAAAGTTATAAAGTTTACAAGTTTACAATAAAAAGTGGATTTATAAAAGTAATTTTATAAAAAAATCGAAACTTTACAGGTCTGATGAAAAATATATGATATTTTTTTGTGAAATTACTTTTTACAAGGAATCCAAATATATAAGAAACTCGAAAAACCGAATTATAACGAAGGAGTTATAGAATTTACAAGTTTACGATAAAAAGTGTTTTTATAAAAGTAATTTTATAAAAACAAGTTACTGTTCATAACTGTAAATTTCTAGAAAATATTTTACTTAAATAGAACTTTTAATTACGAAGACGTGGATATAAGGATCACTAAAAACCGAATTAAAACGAATGAGTTATGATTTTTACGAGATTACAACAATTAATTATATAAAAGTAGTTTTATATAATTTTACAGAAACAGTAAAAGTTACTGTTCATCAGTAGCTAAAATATTATAAATGTAATATTTTGATAGATTTTCTTAATACGAAACCGTGGGGAATAAAGAACGTATAACACGTAGTTAAAACGAATAAAATATAAGGTTTATAAAACTTTATGCACTATTTTTATACTTGTGCACTATTTTTATGAAATCAATTAAACTATTTAATATTGTAATTATTAAATAGATTAATGGTGTTAAAATAAGCACAATTATTATTTATAAACGATCAATTGTTGGACAAGTATAACATTTTTACAATCACAAATACATGGACATTTATTTTACAAAGTACAAATTTATATTGTTTAATATTATAAATTAAACAAACATGTTTAGGTGGTGATGTAACTATATGAATTATATGTTGTGCTAGTTATTCAAAGTACATAGTACTCATACAACCTATACTTAATTATGTTGCATTCGGACTATACATGATGATTTTCACAATATTTGATTTAAGATAATCAATTCATTCACCAGATGTGAGTTCATAGCCCCATTAATATAATACGATTACTATTGGTAGAAATATTACGATATTTGATGAGGCGTCATTTTATACACTTTTTTGGGGTCGTTTAACCCCCTAAATCGTGCATTTATGCCTAAAATAGGTACTTAATCGTTTCTTTTCAGGTATTTTGCATTTGGAAGACATTTAGAAGAATTACACGTGACTTGGGCTCATTTGGAGAAGAAACGAACAAGACTACGGACCTACACCAACCTCAATCAAGATAATGTTCTCAGCAGCTGGAGGCGTCACCAATATAACGTGACGCCGTCACAACAAAGACCAAGACGACGTCACTGGATCTCACGACGGCGTTAGAGTACACGACCCAGCCCATTATCTAGAATATTCTCTATCATGACGGCGTCACGACTAAAACGCGACGCCGTCACATCGATTTTCCTATATATACAAACCCGAATTTAGGGTTTTGAGTGTGTAACTTTAGAATAAAAAGAGGGTACAAACCCTAGTTCGTTTAGCAGCTGTTAGGGACGATTTTAGAGCCTAAAAACCCTATTGTACTTCACTCCAACTCATGTTTTAATCAAGTAAGGTTTTTTATTTCAATCATTTAATATGGTCTATGTGTTATTTGATTCATTTATGTTTCTTGACTTTATTAACATGCTAGGCTAAGCCTCCTATTGTGTTTATTTATGATTATATAAAACATTGAATGTAGATCTTAGTGGTGTTTCTTCTTGTGATGGATGTGCATGTTAGGTCTTAGAAAACCATCTTTTGTCTGTATCGCTGTTAATATGTCTAGGAAAAATTGATTGTGTAGAAAGGATACCATCGGGTAACAGTCTTCATACTACCTTTCCCTCTAATATGGTTGATCCACTCCTAATATATTTCACATGCACTTAGTGTACCCCTAGGGGCCTTGTAATAGTCTTCATACTATCTTACTTGTGCGTTGCTCTAGCGGAATACTAAGTAGACGGCGGGTTCGTGTAATTCGTTCATGACTTAGGAAATAATTACACAGATCATCATAAGGGTGACAAGGCAACAACACTAGAAGAAGTAATCTAGGGAGTAATACATGATTAAATAAACACAATCTTTTATCTTATTGTTATCACCAGTAGCGTAGACATTATTTAGTTTAATAGCTAAAAACAAACCTTTCCAATATATGATTTTACCTGCTTTCATAAAACATAAAAATACAAAAATAATCTTCTCTCAACCGTTAGAATTTTGTTACAGACGTGATCAAAGCCTTTCCAATTATTTCTCCGAGGTGGATCGATAAAACAACCCCCGAGTTTGCCTATTACTACTACTACAACGATTAGGGGCTTGCCTAGGGTGTTGTTAAAAAACTTCTGTAGAAGTCACTACGATGACCACACATCAAGTTTTGGCGCCGCTGCCGGAAGAACAGTTAGGTTTTGATCATAGTTTAGCTTAGTTCTACTCGCTTGAATCCTTTTAAGTGAGACTTTAATTTCTGCATATTAGCTTTCTTGTAGTCTATCTTTTCTTTGTGTTATCTGTTTCGTAACCCATTCTCGTCAACCACCATGGGAGACGATAATCCTATCCGTACTCTAGGAGACTACTCCAAACCAAGCCACGAGGGCTATAGAATACCTTCGAGCTCTCCGTAGGGTACAACGTGGTACCTCTTCGATCCGACACCATCCGGTTTGTGCAAAACGAATGCTCATTCCATGGACTTCGGTCCAAGGATCCAAACCAACACCTCAAGGATTTCCTTAAACTTGTGGACTCACTTGACCTTGACGGTGAAAATAGGGAAAGAACGCGCCTGCGTTTATTTCAATTTTCCCTACGCGATCAAGCTAGCAATTGGCTTGAACGCCTTCCAGCAGGATCCATCACCACATGGGAGGATCTTACTACCCGATTCCTTGCTCAATTCTTTCCACTGGGAAGGACCGTAAAACTCCACAACAATATCCTGATGTTCCAACAACATCATGGAGAATCTTTATCCGAAGCATAGACTCGTTTCAAGGACTTACTCCAAAAAGTCCCTCATCATGGCATAGACCTTTGGCTCCAAGTCTAAATTTTTTATGACCATGTCAATCCTGTCACAAGACGAACCATTGACTAATCGGCCTGTGGTAAGCTTCGTGACATCAACGCCGAAGAATCCTGGGCATTATTAAAGGACCTCACCCTCTATGACAGCGAAAGTTGGAAAACGAAACCAAGGTATTTCGCTAAGCCGGTCAAGACAATCGCATTGCCTCAAGATGTCCCGAGTACATCCGACCGTCGTCTAATCGAGCTCGAAAATCAAGTTCAACGCTTGATGGAAGTCATCTCGCTCTGACATAACTACCTAAAAGTAAAAAAAATCACTCCTCTATGTGGAGATCTGCAGTGTTTCCCCACGACACTCAGTATTGCATGGAAGATCCCAAACAAGCCTTTGTTGAATACGCATCCTCGCGTACCGATGAAGCGGGAGGTAAGTGGTATACCTTCAAGCCCGAGCAAAATAATCTTGGTGACACCTACAATCCGTCATGGAAAAGTCACCCGAACCTTAGGTGGAAACAACCCCAAAATTTCCAAAACAATTTTTCAAACCCACCTAACCGGTTCCAACCCAACGGTTCGATCCCGAACCGTTCCTTCAACAACCGTCCTCAAAATTTTAACAACCAATCAAATATAGAAGGACTGGTTTCCGAATTCATGGCATCTCAAGACGCCAGATTATCCAAGTTTGAAGCCGATTTCAAACGACAACAAGGTAGTTGATCAACAAAATAGACATCGTGTTGAAAGCCATTTCTGATCAAATAGTCTGCACATTACCTAGCGATACGGTTAAGAACCCAAAACTAGGGACTTATCCAGTTTTGTCTGCTCGTTCTTACCCAACAATAGATCCGCAATGCTCATCCCACATCCATAGCTCAATCAACGCCATCATAATCCACCCCAAGCAGCCTGAAGAATCCCACGATAATGAGCCTGACATAGGACATGAAGCAAAAGGCAGCTTTGGAAACATCAACTCTAACCAACACCCACAACCTGATCCATTAGCTTCCATTGCCACAGAACAAGTACGAAAGCTGAATTCGATGCTTGAGTCACTCGGATTGGTTCCCTAATACTGTTGGGAATTATATTTGAGTTGATAAGACAAAACATATGAAAGATGAAGGACTTAAAAGACAAAGGAGGAATTCTTCAAAAGATGAAGATTACAAAAGATTTCCTAGAAGATAATTGTTAAAAAGTAGGACGATTTAGTTGTTTCCTCATAATACTTTCCTTTGTAAACCTAAATATCTTAGTATATAATAAGAGATATAGGTTGTATAGTTTTCTATGTGTCAAGATGTAAACACCAGGAAAAGTGTGTTTGTGTCTAGGCGTTAAGTCCTCTTATAGACGCCTAGGGTTTGGTGTTTTAGCCTCAAGGATCTTTGATTCCTTGTTATAGTTTAGATAACACGTTCTACCATTGATCAAGGTAGAATTGGGGCTTGTAGTAGTCATGTATCGTAGTGAAGATAATGATGAAAAACCTTGTTAGAGTAACATTGTTCTTGTGCTAATTCCGCTATGCATATGTTTATGTTCAATGTTATTACTATTCTAGATAAAGTTCTAAACAAACTGAGCTTAAACGATCATATGGTTTCCACAATTTGTATCAGAGCCATGGGGCTCTTGATCTAGGATTCTACAAGGTTTTTGGTATTGTGTTCTTGATGAAAAAGAAGAGACAAATCTGTTTTGGCGATTTGGTGTGATTTTGGTGAAGTTAGGGTTTTTACGACACTTTAAAGTGTCGTCTATAATTAAAAAAAGATGACTATGATTATTTTTTGTGTAAGTCGTGTTGGTGAAAACTAGGGTTTTTCATTAAACCCTAATTTGGTCATGAAGATTGATTCGTCCTTGGTTCCAAGAAGTAGCGGGTACGATTGGTTTATGAACAAAAGAATGAGCAGCAGGGTTTGACGATCAGCTAATCATTCTGATGTTTAGAAAGAAGCTACTAAAAACCCTAATTATCTAAGGTTTGGTCGTTTATTGGTATGAAGAAAAAGGCAGGAGGATTTTAATCTTGAATCGAGTTTGTATTGCTCACATTGATTATTAAAGCTGATTAGGCTTGAAGGTATGTTAGTGCTGCTTATGTACATGTTTCTGCTGTCAATGAAGATAAGAAAGGTTAATACTGCCAATGAACACTTAGTACTGCTAATAGAAGTTAATACTGCCAGTATAAATTTAGTACTGCTCGTTGAAAGTTTATACTGCCACTTGGATATTAGTACTGCTAGGATTACAAGTTAATACTGCTGCTTATGTAAACTTAATACTGCCAATGCAAATTAATGCCGCTACAAGAACGAGTTAATATTGCTAGCCTTATCTTTGAAGGTTAGTGTTGCTGCTTATGATTATTAGTGCTGCTTATGTAAGTTAGTGCGGCCAGGAGACGTTAATACTGCCAGTTCATAGTTTGTACTGCTATTGAAAGCAGTTAATACTGGTAGCTTTAGCAGATATCGGATAACACACATGTTGAATCTCGGATTGAACAGATGCTTCGTTTAAGGGGAAGCTAACAGATTGATTTGGTTTAAATGTTCTTAAACGTTTAAAAGGCTTGTATTTCTGGATTAATTGGTTACGAAGAAGATTGTTTATCACTTATTTAGAGTTGAAGTGGAGTTTCATAGGTTTGTGTTTTATCATATCTCAAATGGCTTACAACATTTGGAGGTAACTTGTTCGTGCTTAGAAACGATGTGACAAAAGACTTGTCAAAAATCTAGCATAGGTGGTGTGATTTCTCTTTATGGTGCTAATGCTCACATGTGCTTCACTTTGGTTGGTGATCTCATAGTAATGATGAGGGATAATTGTCAAGAGATTGCGGTCTACTTATATTTCACAGATTTATTTATAAGTTTGACGTCACATGGATAGTACAAGATATAAGACAAAAGTTTGGGTTGTTCTACTTCAGCATCAAATTGGTAATACTTAGTTTTCTTCATCAGTAATCATTACATAGAGCCTACATTCAAGAAATGGTTAACATATGGATTTCAGGGGAAGCTTATTGTTAAAAAATTTAACCATTTACATGTATCATCGAGGTGAAGGTTTTTACTACTGGTAGTTATTATTACTACTGCTAGTTTAAGTTTCTACTGCTCAAGTTCATTTTTCTTATTATGCTTAATGGTGGGTAATTTGAGAAGTTAGAAGGCTTGGATTAGAAGTGTGATATTGGTTTGTAGTAGTCAAGATAAAGTTTCTTACATTCATAAGTCCCCTATTTGATTATGACAAAAAGGGGAAGAAAATTTACAAAGAAGATGTGCAACTTACAGATCCTTGGTGGAATTTCATAGATCCTTATTCTTTCATATATATATTAGCTTTAGGGGAAGTTCGTGCTTATTTTAGTTTTGTCATTATCAACTAGGGGAAGATTGTTGGGGATTATATTTGAGTTGATAAGACAAAACATATGAAAGATGAAGGACTTAAAAAGACAAAGAAGAATTCTTTAATGATGGACAGATTACAAAAGATTTCCTAGAAGATAATTGTAAGAAAATTAGGATGATTTAGGTTGTTTCATAATACATTTCACTTTGTAAAAACCTAATTCTATTTGTATATAAAGAGTTTTTGGGCGTATAGGTTTTGTTGTGTCAGGTGTAAACATAGGAAAAAGTGTGTGTGTGTCTACGGCGTTGAGGTCCATACATATTTAGACGCCCAGGGTGTGGTAGTTTTAGCCTCAAGGATCTTGATTCCCTTGGTATTGTTTAGAAAAACATGTTCTACCAATGGATCAAGTAGAAATAAGGGTTGTTGTAGTCATGTATCATTGTGAAGTTAATGATGAAAAAACTTGTTAGAGTAACATTGTTCTTGTGCTAATTCCGCTATGCATATGTTTATGTTCAATGTTATTATTATCCTAGATAAAGTTTTAAACAAACTGAGCTTAAACGATCATATGGTTTCCACAATTGGTATCAGAGCCTGGTGGCTCGTAATATCTAGGATCTACAAGGTTTTTGGTATTGTGTTCTTGATGAATAAGAAGAGACAAATATGTTTTGGCGATTTGGTGTGATTTTGGTGAAGTTAGGGTTTTTGCGACACTTTAAAGTGTCGTCTTTATACTTAAAAAAAAAAGTTGACTATGATTATTTTTGGTGCAAGTCGTGTTGGTGAAAACTAGGGTTTTTCATTAAACCATAAATTGGTCATGAAGATTGATTCATCCTTGTTCCAAAAAGTAGGGTACGATTGGTTTGTGAAAAAAAGAACCGGCAGCAGGTCGTTTTGTCCATAGCTAATCGTTTTCTTGGTGTTAAGATGAAGCTGCTGAGAAAACCCTAATTATCAAAATGTTTGGTCGTTTGATCTGGTATGAAGTAAAAGGCAGCAGGATTTTGATCTGATTTGAGTTGTACTAACTCCCATTGATTATTATAGCTCGATTGGGCTTGAAGGTATGTGTGTGCTGATGTACTTGTTTCTGCTGTCATGAAGATAAGAAAGGTTAAGACTTCCAATGAACACTTAGTACTGTCTAATTGAAAGTTCATATGGCAGTATAATTTAGTACTGCTCGTTGAAGTTTATACTGCTAGTTGGATATTAGTAATGCTGCGAGTACAGTTAATATTCTGCCTTATGTGAACTTAATACTGCCAATGAATTAATGCTGCTACCAAGAACGAGTTAAATACTTGCTTGCCTTATATTGATAGGTTAGTTGTGATGCTTTAGATTATTAGTGCTGACTTATGTAAGTTAGTGCGGCCAGGATACGTTATATCCAATTCATAGTTTGTACTGCTATGGAAAGTAGTTAATACTGGTAGCTATAGTAGATAATCGGTAGACACCACAAGTTGAATCTCGTATTGAACTGATGATTCGTTTAAGGGGAAGCTCAAGATTAATATTGGTTTAAATGTTCTTAAACGTTTAAAAGGCTTGTATTTTTTGATTAATTGGTTACGAAGAAGATTGTTTATCACTTATTTGAAATTGAAGTGGAGTTTCACAGGTTTATGTTCTTATCATATCTCAAATGGACTTACAACATGTTAGAGGTAAAATGTTCGTGCCTTAGAAATGATGTGGTACAAAGGAATTGTCATAATCTAGCAAAGGTGTGTGATTTCTCTTATGGTGCTCAATGCTTACATTTGTTATCACTTTGGTCTGGTGTCTCATAGAAGATGAGGATAATTGTTAAGAGATTGCGGTCTACTTATATTTCACAGATTTATTTATAATTTTGACGTCACGTAGATAGTACAAGATATAAGACACAAGTTTGGGTTGTTCTACTTTAGCATCAAATTGGTAATACTTAGTTTTCTTCATTAGTAATCATTACATAGAGCATACATTCAATAAATAGTTAACATATGGGTTTCAGGGGAAGCTTAATGTTTAAATGTTTAACCATTTACATGTATCATCGAGGTGAAGGTTTTTACTACTGTTAGTTATTATTACTACTGCTAGTTTAAGTTTCTACTGCTCAAGTTCATTTTTCTTATTGTGCTTAATGGTGGGTAATTTGAGAAGTTAGAAGGTTTGGATTAGAAGTGTGATATTGGTTTGTAGTAGTCAAGATAAAGTTGCTTACATTCATAAGTCCCCTATATGATTATGACAAAAAAGGGAAGAAGATTTACAAATAGAATATATGCAACTTGCAATCCTTTGGTGGAAATAATTCTGCGTAGATCCTTCTTTCATTCATATATATTTAGCTTCAGGGGAAGTATACTTATTTTTAGTTTTGTCTTTATCCATCTAGGAAAGATTGTTGGGAATCTATTTGAGTTGATAGACAAAACACTATGAAGATGAAGGACTTAAAGACAAAGAGGTTTTCTTTCATTCAAATGTGAAAGAATTACAGAAGATTTCTAGAAGATAATTATAAAAATTAGAAAGATTTAGTTGTTTCCTAATACTTATCCTTTGTAAACCTAATATCTCTAGTATATAAAGAGATATAGGTCGTATAGTTTTCTGTGTGTCAAGATGTAAACACCATGAAAAGTGTGTGTGTGTATGTTTAGGCGTTAAGTCCTCTAAATAGACGCCTAGGGTTTGGTAGTTTTAGCCTCAAGGATCTTTGATTCCTTGTTATATTTTAGATAACACGTTCTACCATTGATCAAGGTAGAATTAGGGCTTGTAGTAGTCATGTATCATAGTGAATATAATGATGAAAAACCTTGTTAGAGTAACATGTTCTTGTGCCTAATTCGTATGGATATTGTTTATGTTCAATGTTATTATTATCCTAGATAAAGTTCTAAACAAACTGAGCTTAAACGATCATATAGTTTCCACTAATCCTCCAATACAAAATTTGTCTGCACTAAAGAGGATGATGGATAAGTAATGTTCATCGAGATTGTGACAACCATGACTTGAGCAGGTTAGTCAAACCGTTAGTGTTGACTTATGTATTTGTTTCAATGTATGGGTTATGTGTTATTTGTGCTAATATGTGTTTATGTGGGATATGTGAGATTGGATAATCAATCCATTGAGCGTGATCGTCTCAATGGGATTGGATTTGTGTTGGATTTTGTCGAGTTTATTTCGTTCACTTTTGGTGACAAGGAAATGATTTCGGTGATTGAAGCGGTTTCGCGTTAATTGTGTAAGTAATTATATGTATACGTATTTATGTGTTAGTAATGTTAGGTATGAATAGGTGTTAGTAGTTAGAATAAGAATGAAATGTGAATTTCTATTTTTAGAAAGTTAGGTTAAAATAAAAATGAAAAGTTATTTATTTTAAAAGTTTAGTAAATTGCGTTTACGCAAAAAGGTATACTCAAATAAGCTTAAGTTTTTATAAAAATTAAGATAATGCAAAATAATTAAGTAATTAAAAAATAAATAATAAAAATATCTATATATATATATTATATATATTTTATATATATATATATATATATATATATATATATATATATATTTATATATATATATTAAAGGGGAAATCGGCCAAAAAGAAAGGAAGGAAATTCAATCTTTCTCAATTGATTTGGTAAAGATCATCTATCCTAAACCATTTTTGTAACCTTATTGAATCCAAAACCTTTCTCCCCTTGTTTTTATTGTCCCAGCCGAATTTTATCAAAGGAGGAAGAAGAAAAATATTAATTTTTCAAGTTTGGTGATTTTTGTGTTCAAGATTCAAAGATTTAAGGTATAAATTACAATCCTTTGAGTTAATTACCATTAAAAATATGTAATTATTATTATGATTGGATAATTAGGTTTTATAACATCTGTAATTAATGATATAATAAACATGTTATAATGATTAAGGTTTAATTAAGATCATATGGGTGTATTCGTTAGGGTTTGGATCGCGTTAAAACATGATTTAGATTAGGACAGAATTTAGGGCTGTGTTGTTCGGCTGTTATCTCAATGATGGTAATAGCTTTTGTCAAGTTTCCGGTGTCTATAACGTAGCTCAGAGAGTCTAGTTTTCAGAACATCTGGCCTCGAAGGTTTTTAAGGTCGGGAAGTCATTTAAACGCTGGTTGTAAGAAAAGTTGTCAAAGCAGTAAATACGGGTCAGATTTAGGTCAGATTACGAGGTATAAAATCCCACACTTAAAATTCAAATTTAGCTTAGCCCTTCTACAGGAGTTTAGTTCTATGTGTCTATTATAAATCCCCCAAAGGAGAGCTTCTAATTTGGAGTCTAAGTATGATTTTTAAGTCCAAACTTTTTAGTGTGCAATCATATCCGAATTATGACTGTTTTGAAGTATGATTTTCTAGGAGTACTTGTGATGTAAATGATCTGGGATTCATG
Organism: Tanacetum coccineum; assembly: GCA_026074375.1. Taxonomy (NCBI): domain Eukaryota; kingdom Viridiplantae; phylum Streptophyta; class Magnoliopsida; order Asterales; family Asteraceae; genus Tanacetum; species Tanacetum coccineum. Next base: position 86,531 of record BQNB010005986.1, read on the forward strand.
AGGTAGTTAATATACTCATAAATGAACATAGGTGATTTTTGGTATGAATTATGGAGGTCAGTAAGTAGAGGTTTTGAGTACGTTAAGTCACATTAAAATTCTGCAGTTTTGAACAAATTGTGACTAACTAGTGAAACTTGTTAATGAAGTGGTTTAAGTTGGGTATGGTGTTGGGGTGACCCATGGGGTTAATAAAACACCTTAGACGTCCTCCAATATGTTGTTACATGTGCATTAGCGTTTGGTTAGTAGCCGTGTATCACGACGTTATTTTGTTGTTATAGATTTGTGTAGGTTGTTTTATGAAGCTTATTGTATGGAATCTTTTGGAAGCTAAGACTAAGGTGAGTTTCATAGCCCCTTTTTCTCATGTTATTTTGGGGTGAGAATGATGCTTGTTGTCGTGTTAAAATATTTTTAAGCTTGCTGTAGTTATGTGTATTGGATCGTGGGCACGTTCCGTCCCGTTGTGTTATGATATGATATGTTTGGTATTGTGGATCCCAATATGCAAAACGAGGTGTGATGGTGGTAAGACTGCGTGAATAACTATGAGGCCATGTAGCGTACTCTATGTAGTGATATGATTGTGGATTGTGGGCACGTTCCGTCCCGTTGTTGTTATCTGTTGTCATGAATTGTTTAGGTAATTGCAGCAGCTAATTTAAAGTTTATTTCGGATATTGTTGTATGTGTAAAACCTATGATTATCATCACAATTTATGTTGACGTTTTAAGCATCCACTTTTTCAGTGTGTGTTAATGGTGCTAAGATAGAGCGAAGTGACTAGAATATACCGTAGGTGCTTCGGAGTTTATTTATGCTTTTGTTTTAAATAAATACGTTTGCATGAATTATTTGGATTATGTTTTGCATATCATTTATTAACGAGACCTCTTTCTCATTAATAAAGACACCGTTAGGTTTTGGGTATTGTTATGACACTTTGTGTCTTTGCTTTACTTTAGTTTTCATTTTAGTATTCTCTATATAGACACCATGTGTTGTGATGATATCCATTCTTGTTTACGCCTCGCATTTCCGCCTTGGCGGGGTGTGACAGATTGGTATCAGAGCCTTTGGTTATAGAGAAGTAGGTGGTTGAGCCTAGACTATAACCTAGGGGTCCTTCATGTAGATGCATTTAGGGCTTAAGTGTTTAATGTTATAACTGCTATTCTTTCCCTCTATTTTTGCATAGCTTATATATTTTATATTTTGCTAAGTTTTCATTTAGTTTTTTTGTTCTACCATTATTTGATATAATATGTATTACTTTCTTAGTATTTTAGCTATGTTTTTCCCCCACCCGTAAGAAGTCTCGTTGGGGAACCGTTTTCCCAACTGGACTTAAGCGTTATAAGGAGCCTCTTATGGAACCGAAGGAGATAAGATAGTTGATCGTTTGTCGAATTCGCGTAATAGGGCTGGACCCGCGGAGTTGGGTGATTCTTGCGGAGGCAAAGTCAAACCAAGCGAGGCCCAGCATAAGTTTATCCCGTCATTTACCCGTCATGTTGTTATTGATTATTTCTTTCAGATATTTCGTATTTTGGGAATTGTTGCGAGATTTTCTTTCCTTTATGTCGTTTTGATTTTAATTTGATATAAGTAAGTAGTTATTTGATGGAGCATTTTTTATATGTTAAGTTTGAGTGTTTTAAGATGTGCAATGTGGTATATGTGCTTATATGTGAATTATTATTGATATAGGTAATCTTGGAAGTAAGTACACGTGTGAAAGGAGGCACTTAAAATTATGGTGGTCAAAATAATTATAAAGGCATCACACACGTGAGACTTGTGACCTTGATTCGCATTTATTTGTGTTGAATGTAAGGTGGTAGTGTAATTATGTTTTTTTTATTTGATATGGGTATTCATGTAAGTATGATGGTAGGGGTAGAGAATTATTCTCTACCCTAATTGGATGATGATGTTATGTTGGTTGTATAGATAGTAAGTTTCCTTTCTATCTAGTATTTGCGGATACCTAGTATTGCTATTATAGAGGTTGTTCGTTTGCTCGGTTGTTTGTTCGCATTTTCTAAGTCTAAGCTTAGCATCCCTTCATCGTACTTTGTTAGTAAGGATACCTGATTTTCCTATTCGTCGTCTTGATGTATATTGGTTGTTCGAAATCTGCTTTTTCAGATATAGCCGTGTTTCGTTAGTTCTTTCATTGTATTGATTACTTGTATGAGTATCAAAGGTTTCTTTTAAGCACTAAAGTGTTCCTAACATATTTGTGGATCTTACTCCCTTATTTGATATCCCTTGGTTTTCGTAAACCGTTAGCGAGTGTTAGTATCGATGCTTTTAGGTTTTGCTCCTGTTGATCGTTATTTTGGATATGACCTTACTTTCTTTTGGGTACATATCATATTGCATGAGTTTTTTCTCTTGTACGAGTTCGATTTGATTTTATTTTGAGTATATGGTTCTGGTATTTTTTTCGTTTTCAAAACAATAGAATTGTGGGTTAGGAGTCTGTTCGGTGTTTTATGATCCCTGTTGGTTTTCTGGTGTCATTTGTTGGAGTAACATATTTCATAACTGATGTTAATTATAAAAACTCTTTGGATGTATTTGTGTTAGTGTTTGAGAAAAACTAGGTTTAAAATGATTTTGTAAAAAGAATATGTTTAAATGGTCTATACAATAGGATATGAAATTTTTGGAATTGCTTTATAAATTTTTTTTTATTATTAAAAAGCTGGTTTAACGTGGATTCATAGAGGTAGGTAAGATATACCATTAGATATCCACTCTCTAGGATTTTTTTATGTACAAACAGAATTATATTTTATAAAAGAATTAAATTTAAGACAATTTTATTTATTATTTAAAACGATTTTTATACTCTTAAAGTGAACTTTCTTAATTTTAATTGATTTTTCTATAAAAACATTATATAATTTGGTCTTTCGTGTAATGGGTTCGGATAATTGGTATAAGAATTGTCGTCTTCTCGTATTGATATTTTTTTATGTGTTATTTGTGTGGTACTTGCTTGATTTTCGTTCGTGCGTTTTCGCTCGATGCAATATAGGATCCTTCTTTCAAAGGGATTCTTATGTCTTTGATCAACCGTCTATTTGCATATGTGGAACTCTATATGGCTTCTAGGCCTTTGACTCGATATGCGTTTGTATCTATTCGATTGTTCGTAAAACCATTGGAGTTCGTTATACCGTTGAGTCGTGGAAGCTTTGATGTGATTGTGGGAATGGACTGGTTGTCCAAAAGGAAGTTTGTGATAGTATGTCATGAGAAGGTGGTTAGGATACCGTTGGAAGGTGATAAGAAACTTCAGGTTCATGGTGAACGTACTCAAGGAGTCGTGAAAACCTTAATGAACACAAAGGTAGATGAACCAAAATTGAGTGATATTTCCGTCGTACGAGATTTATTGATGTGTTTCCAAAGATTTGTCGATGACCACCACAACGACAAGTTGAGTTCCGCATAGATTTGGTTCATAGAGCGACGTCAGTTGCGAAGTCTCCATATCGTCTAGCACCCTTGGAAATGCAAGAATTGTCTGAAATTAACTTCCCGGACTTGACATTATACGAAACCTTCTAGAATTCATTAAAACATTATAATGCATCAATTCCATAATCATTTGTGGTCTAAACGAACCAAAAACATATACTTTACGGGGTTTACCAAATGCCTCATTTTGATCCGTTTGCATATACATAAGCATTCAACTAAACTAATGACCTTTACCCATTATACAAATCCATGTTTACATGACACATAACATTTCACAACATTCATTAATAAACTGTTAAGACACATGGGAGTTCAACCTTAATTCAAGCTTGGCATCTACCTTAACTACTTGTCTAATATCGACAAGTACTTCCACACCTATGCCTTAATCCACGCATTACTTTCTTCGCATTAACCCTACAAAACATTGAAACTTAAACATGTAAGCTTTCACTTAGTAAGTAAAAGACATAACAAGATAATCATATATCATTTATATACATTTGCATCGTAAGCGTCACTTACAAGGCTAAAAGATTAATATCTTACAATTTACTTGTTTCCTTCCAAGATCATCATAAGCTTTACATATCATCATTACATCATAACTAGGCAATCCTCATTCTAACTAGATTAACCAATCGGTCACATTCTACTCTTAATCCGAGCAACCTAATTTTTAAGCTTTCCTTATTTTTAACACCATAAAAAACATAACACAAAACATATAACACAAATAGAATAAACTCAATATAATCTCTTTTTATAGTCAAGTACTTACCTCTCATCCAAGCTAAAATCTACCAATAACGCCACCATCATCATCATCCAAAGCTATCATTCCTAAACCACAATTATACATATTATATATATTAAAGAGATATCATAATATGGGTTTATACAACCCATAAACACACCTTTCATTAATCATTAACATTATATGATCGTATATTGATCATATGGTGAAAACCCTCAATTTTGATAAAATATTTAATTGACTTAAACCCATCATCATAATTACATAAATTCTTGGTTAATGTTTATAATTATCCAAAACCCCTAATTTTTCTCAAGAACCCTAATTTTTAAATTACCGAATTAAACTAGTGTTATGAATCACTTACTTGTAGGGATTATTAGTATGAACATATATCTTGATTTGGGAACTCAAATCACCTTCAAACCATCACTAGCAAGTACATCATCTTTTTCCCTCTCTTTCTTGGGTCGACATACACCAGACACCACACACACTCCTGAATAAATGAGTAATGTCTAGAATTATCTAGGGAATTATAATTATATTAGGTACTACTTTGGACATTTGTCAATTTAGGTCCTTTAAGTCCCTTCCTTTCAATATTAGCCACATTAACTTATATAACTTATTTACCACTTGACAACTTTAGTCTCTTAAGTCCATTCCTTTCGTAAATGTGACACGTTAATCTTTCTAAACCCATTTGCATAATATTTATACTTATAATTGACTATCGGGTTTGAATAACCAATCACATAACGCCTTCAAACTTATAGAAGTCGTAGTCAAACCTACCCAATGGTATTCTCGTAATTTAATACTTAGAAACTGGTTTTGGGGTGTTATAAATCTATCCCCTTTATTTAAATTTTGTCCCTGAAATCTCTTCGTTTAACTCTTATAATCATTCCCCCACTTCTCTACATTCTAAGTCCACATCATGGCTATGATGTCATTTCCTAACAATCAACATATACACAAGACTAATTCGAGGATCGCAAAATCAATTATATCTTAGTCATACAACTAGCAACTTCACTTAAACATATACTTTCAACTATTCCTAATGACACCGAGACATTAGTAACACATCACATTATAGAAATTCTCCATTTTACTCAAAATTCTACTAAAATCAATACGCCACTTCATAAACTTATCTAAATTTTCCAACACCGACGACTAGTCATATGGCAAATTTACTATTTTAACTTTATACAAGTCAAACTCCATTACTATTTCCACATTATTCACCAATACTTTAATATGACTTGAAGTCATTTATCGGTCAATCTCGCATTCCACTTAATATCAACGCGAATTATGTAGAGATGTCTTAATTCACATAGAACCACTTATCTCAAAAGTCGGTACTTCCTTACCAATTTCTAACAAGTACTATTTAAAAGGCACCAATGTCACACCCCGTCATAGGCGGAAACACAAGAATGCAACGTAATGATCAATCATAACACAAGATACAAAATAGAGAAAACTAAGATGCATAAATGATAAGTGTCATGATGACCATCAACCTCAATACAACTTTGAGTGATGTCCCAAATCAAGAACACAACACATAGTCGCCAATTATTACAATCATAAGCCCACAAAGGGGTCCATAAAATCCTAAACCTTAATCCTCAAGAAAACTGATCCATACATACTTCAAAAGCAAGACTTTTCAAACATGATCCATACTGGATACACTTAAAGTTTGCTATCACACATCTTAACCTTAAAGATCATTCTCTTCACCTAAAAATGATACTAAAAATGTCAACAATAATGTTGGTAAGCTTGTAGGTTTGATTCAAAACCCAATCGATGTGCTAATATCTCAAACGGTTGGACAATTATGATGTAGGACAGTGAATATATACATCACAAACCCATGACATAGCATCCCCACTAATCATGTACCAAGACCTAGCATCCTCACTAGTCTTATCACCAGTGTGTACCAACGCTCTTAGGGTCGCAACCCTGAATGACATACCGCACCTAAAGCCTACCAGTTGGAGCTATATTTAGGGCAAAGAACCACATCGAATATCGTAACAACATACATCATTCACATAGTAGTTGATGATGTGTCATTTTATATACTTTTTCGGGGACGTTTAACCTCCTAAATCATGTGTTTATGCCCAAAATAGGTACTTAATCGTTCCTTTTTAAGTATTTTGCATTTGGAGGGCATTTGGAAGAATTACACATGACTTGGGCTCATTTGGAGAAAAAACGGACAAGACTACCGACCTACGCCAACATCTCTCAAGATAATGTTCTCAGCGGCTAGAGACGGCGTCACAGATACAACGTGACGCCGTCACAACGAAGACCAAGACGACATCACAAGATTCCACGACGGCGTCAGAGCACACGACCCAACCTATTATCTAGAATATTCTCTTTCATGATGGCATCACAAATAAAACGCGACGCCATCACAGCGATTTTCCTATATACACAAACCCGAATTAAAAGAGGGTACGAATCCTAGTTCGTTTAGCAGCTGTTAGGAATGATTTTAGGGCCTAAAAACCCTATTGTACTTCCTCCAACTCATGTTTTAATCAAGTAAGGTTTATTTAATCATTCAATATGTCTATGTGTTGTTTGATTCATCTATGTTCTTGCTTTATCTATAACATGCTTGGTTAAACTTCCTATTGTGTTTATTTATGAATGTATGAAACTTAGAATGTAGATCTTAGTGGTGTTGCTTCTTGTGATGGATGTGCATGTTAGGTCTTAGAAAACTAGCTTTTTTCTGTATCGCTTTTGATATGTCTAGGGAAACATGATTGTGTAGAAAGGATACCATCGGGTAACAGTCTTCATACTACCTTGCCCCCTAATATGGTTGATCCACTCTTAATATATTTCACATGCACTTAGTATACCTTTAGGGGCCTTGTAATAGTCTTCATACTATCTTACTTGTGCGTTGCTCTAACAGAATACTAAGTAGACGGCGGGTTTGTGTAATTCGTTCATGACTTAGGAAATAATTACACAGATCATCACAAGTGTGACAAAGCAACAACACTAAGAGAAGCAATCTAGGGAGTAATACATGATTAAATAAACACAATCTTTTATTATATTGTTATCACCATTAGTTTAGATTTATTATTTAGTTTAATAGCTAAAACCAACCAACCTCTCTAATATATGATTTTACCTGTTTTCATAAAATATAAAAACACAAAAATAATCTTCCCTTAACCCTTAGAATTCTGTTAGACCATGATCAAGCCTTCCCAACCTTTTTCTCGAGTGAACGATAACAACCCCCCTAGTCTTGCCTTTACTACTACTACAACGATTATGTGCTCTGCCTAGGGAGCTGTAAAACTTGTAGAAGTCTAACGACGACCGCATCAAGTTTTTGGCGCCGTCGCCTGGGGAATAGTTAAGTTTTGATCATAGTTTAGCTTAGTTATACTTGCTTGAATCCTTTCAACTAAGATTTAATTTCCGCATATTAGCTTTCTTGTAGTCTATCTTTTCTTTGTGTGTTTGTTTGTAACTTCCATTGACTATTCCATTCTTCATCATGGAGAACGCGAATCCACCACCCACCAACAACCGTCCTATCCTACCAGCTGCGCTACGCGCATGAATTAACCAAGAGCTCCATGAGCTACATGTGATTTCGGCCTTCGTTGACTCTCGCCTAGAGAGTATTGAACAATTTCTTAGCAACTTTGCCGATCAACCTAACGAGACCAATATGAATAACCTCGAGTCCGATGATGAAGCGGTAGATACACCTCTTATCTCTCCTTTTCCTCACTCAGATAATGACTCGGATGGTGAGGAAGTTCTTAACGAGTTGAGTGAGTGCGAAAACGCAGGAACACTATGCCAAGAAAGAATAATCAACAGTACTGACGGGGATGACCTTGCATTTGAATATATGATAGGTTTTAGGAAGTTCACTGCCTATCTCGACCCTTTTCTACCAATGAACATTATCTCGCGTAAAGCCTATAATACAATAATGGTAGATGGACTAGAGGGGACGGGAAGGAACCTAGTCGCCATTGTTAGGGATGTCTATGTGTTTGTAGGAAGTTTTACCTATATCACGGATTTTGTTGTGTTAGAAGACATAGGGGAATTTATTATGAGCAACATGGCTGAAGTCTTGATGGGCAGACCCTTTAGAAAAATCACTAAGCTCAAATATGACGTCGCTAAGGGATTGGTCTCATTTACTAAGATCTTCGACACATACACATATAGGATGCCGTGTACAATACCTAGGCTCAAGAACTTTAACTGGAGTAAGGTCTCACCACTGTTAGAACTTAGCCAAAATGATCTGATGAACGGACTTAGGCACCTTCATGAAAAGAATAAGTTTATGTACAAAAACTACTTAAACCTAGGTCCAAAATACTAAGTGAATGAAAGAATAAAGGAATGGATCCTTTGTGGACATGTGAGCATTCACGAGACAACGTAAAGACGTGTGACTTCGAGTCTAGCTACAAGACTCATTAATAAAGAAAAGCGCTTCTTGGAAGGCAACCCAATTTACTTTTCCCGTAAATTAGGAGTGTCATGTGTGTTTTAATTATTTACCATTTGGTTTATTATGTTTGAACTATCTTGTAATCATGCTTTGTTTGTCTTTAACCTCATCTAAATTTCAATCAAAGGCATTTTGCAAATAATAAGTGTAGGGGAAAATTTATCCAGCTTTTGAGCCAAATTCAAACATGTTAAATAAATTGTTTAGATTAATTCACGTCAGTTTCAAGTCATATGATTGAATTGTTAAATCTCAGGTTTTATGCAGCCATTTGTACATGAATTAACCTATGGAATCAAGTGCAGGAACTTTTTCATCAAAAACAAAATTTTTGTTTTCACAGACTGTGGAGACGGCTTCACGATTAACACGCGACGCCGTCACCGCGATACCTGTGACGGGGTCATGAAAACTCTGACGGCGTCAAACGCCCAGGTCCAGAAAACTTAAAGTTTTTAATTATTTTTGAAAATAAAACTTTCATAACAATTAATATATTTATTCTTCTGTTATAAACCTGCAAAAACCTAATGAGTTTAACAATTCTCTCATCCTATCTTTACTGTTTTATCGAGTCAAACCCTAAATTCATATTGTATATTTGTCTATCGCACATTTTATGCTTGGTGTAGTTGTCTTTGTCTTTGATTACATGTTATATTTGATGAGAAGAAGCTTGGAAGTTCTTAGGAAGTTTCATTGGATGATTATTGGAGGATGATTTAACTAGTTATCGCATGTTTCTTCTCTATCATTGAGCAAACCAGGGGATGTGAAGTCCTAATGAAACGGATCTTCTTTAGCCTTTAAAAGCTTAGTTAACTTGGATAAATCCAAACTAACTATATGAGAAACTATGATTGTGAATACTACAAGTTATGCGAAATCTAACT
>BQNB010005987.1:3989-46500 GCA_026074375.1 Tanacetum coccineum
TACACTTTGTCAGGAAACTGTAGATCTTCAAAACCAGGAGGTTGGCAAACATATACCTCCTCATCAATAGTACCATATAAGAAGACACTCTTCACATCCATCTGGTACACAATAAACCCCATAAATGATGCATAGGCTAAAAATAACCTTATTGCTTCTATCCTAGCAACAGGAGCAAAAACTTCATCATAATCAATTCCTTCTTCTTGGGTGTAATCTTGTACCACCAGTCTTGCCTTGTTTCTAACCACAATACCTCTATCATCTTTCTTGTTTCTGTACACCCATTTAGTACTAATGGCCCTCTTGCCATATGTTAAATTAAACAAAGTCTAAACCTTCTGTAATTTAAATTGTAGAATCTCATCCTGCATTGCTTCTATCCTGCTTAGATCTGACAAAGCTTGGATCACCTTTTTGGGTTCTACTTGTGATAAGAAAAACAGCAAACAGACCAATTATGAAAATCATTTATAGTTGATCTATTGTTGCATCTGAACTAAACATACCATGTTCAGGACATTCTTTGTCATTCCTTCTGTTTGACGGTGCTGGACTATATATCTCAATGATTTGTTCAGTGGATAGTCTTCTAGTGGAATAATAGGACTGACATGCATAGTTGTAGCCAAATTGTTCATGTCAGACTCTGCACCAACTTCTTCATCATCATCAGAATAGACAATCTCTTCCAAATTAGGCATATTTGGATCATCAATACATCTATAGACTATTTTCATCAATAACATTATTTTCTATGTCAGCAGCATTAACAATTAGACTAACAATATTAATGTTATTAGTGCTGTTGACATTTGCATCCTGCTCTTGATGAATTCTTGGCTCCTGTGTATTTGGCACCTCACTATCTTCATTCTTTTGATGTTCAGAATCTATCTTTTCCTCCTCCCTTGATGGTTTGAATCCAGCATCAGGAGAATCCTTTAAACTTTTAGAGAGTAATGGATCAGATGTTACCAATGGTAGCAGTATATACTTTTGATCAGGTACTATTTTCTTCCCATCTAGACCTACATTAATGTTTTCTTTGGTACCTGCATTACCATTAGTTTGGTTCCATGCAACAACTGGCTTATAATTCATAAATATTGTTAGAGCATCTATATCAAAAAGCCAATTAGGTCCATTTCCTACAATATTAGGTGTTTCTTCACTAAACTTAACATGCATATTCTCTTCTACTATCCTAGTTCTACTGTTGAATACCCTGCATCCTTTACTATTGGTAGAGTATCCTACAAAGAACCCTTCATCAGCCTTTCCATCAAACTTACCTAGGTGATCTAATGTATTAAGAATAGTAACAGGACACCAAAATGGTCTCATGGAGCTTAAGGCATGTTTTCTACCTAAAAAGAGTTCATAAGGGGTCTTGTTGTGAGGCTTGATGACTAACACCCTATTTTGAACATAGCAAGCAGTATTAACTGCTTCAGCCTAAAAAGTTGTTGGCAATTTTGAATCAGCTACCATAGTCCTAACAGCCTCTATTAGTGTCCTATTTTTCCTTTCTGCTACTTCATTTTGTTGTGGAGTCCTAGCAACACTAAATTCCCTCTTAATACCCTTAATTTCACAGAACTGATTCATGACCTTATTCTTGAATTCAGTCCCATTGTCACATCTAATTACTTTCACCTTAAGGTCTATTAGATTTTCTATGCCAGTTATGAATGTTTTAAGGATTTCACTAGTTTCATCCTTAGAGCCTAAAAAGAAAACTTAACTAAACCTACTATAGTCATATATGACAACTAGGCAGTACATCTTTTTCATTAGACTCTTTGCAAATGTTGTCCCAAACAAATCCATATGCAACATTTGTATGTGTTGACTGATTGAGCTTATAGTCTTGGTCTTACAAGAGGCTTTATGTTGCTTTCCTTTCTGACAAGCAACACAGTCTTGGTCTTACAAGAGGCTTTATGTTGCTTTCCTCTCTAACAAGGTTTCCCCTTACTAGTTTATTTAGTGTTTTGAAATTTATATGCTCAAGCCTCCTATGCCAAAGATTAGATTAATCTAATGTGGCCTTTGCAAAGAAACAAGTTAGACCTCCTGAAGGAACAATATTCTTTAAATCAACACTGTACATGTTATCTTTTCTAGGAACTCTAAGCAAGACATAATTTTCATCAAGTAGCTTAAAGTCAAGAGACAAAACAACACATTCAGTGTTTGTAAAAAGAACACTGTTTTCTTGTCACATATTTATAAGACACTGAAAAGGTTAAACTTAAGCTCCTTAACAAAGTACACATCTTCGAAATCCAATTTACTTGATTTTACCTTTACCAGTGATTCTACCTCCTTTGGGATCTCCTCCAAATGCAACAAATCCACCATCAATTTCTTCATAATCTGAGAGGTAGGACTTGTTTCCAGTCATGTGCCTAGAGCATCCACTGTCAATTACTCCTTTTTCCTGCAATTCTAGTTGTGGATTGCCCTGCACAAAAAGTAAGAGAATCAGGCTCTCTTGGGGACCCAAGCCAATACAGACTTAGATCTGCCTTGTGTATCAACATAGTCAAATCTTTTAAAGTTAATTGATGCACCATTGTGTCTGGAGACATGGTCTAAAACCTTTTGCTTTGGTCTCCAAACCTAACATGCTGAGGCCTTAACAGCATTAGCCTCATTGTCCCTTATTATTACTTACTGCTGCTATTAGCCCAGCAGTAGTAACATTTCCCTTAACAGTATTAACTTTTCTTTTAAATTACTATTTTTATTTGTTGTAGAATTGTTAAAGGGACTTCTAACATGTGAATGTGCTCTATTAAAAATATTTGATGCTGTCCTTGCACTATTCACTGTTGGTCTTGGGTAGGTAGTATTAATTGGTCTGGCAGTATTAACTGATACTGCTGCTTTTGAAAAGTTTTTCCCAACAAGTATTAAGTGTTTTAATGCCAAATTTCATTAAGACTGCTTTTGGAACAAAATTTCCTTTTGGATGAGGGTGAGTTATTCGTTGGGAATTTTGGTGATTCACCCTTCTAGCATTGTTTCATATAGTTTTTTACCATTTTCTTTTCATAGAAATCACAATCTTTGATCAAATGATTAAAACTGCCACATTCATAACAAGCTTTATTTTTAAACTCAAAATTACTTCCTAACTTCTTAGTCATCAAATATACGAAGTATTTCTTATTACCATCTAAGGGCTTTGACTGTTTTTCCTAGGGTATTCAGCTTGCTTATTATTCTCTACCTTCTTAACAGACTCCCTAGGTGTTTTCACATGCTCATTAGATTTAACAAATTCTATTTTGGCAAAACTAGGTTTTCTCTATTTAGACTTAAACTCAGTCTCATTCTCATCCTCACTATCAGATATCCAGTCTTCAATAAGTGGTTTACTAAAAGACTTAGGTTTTGACTCACTAAAAACATATTCTTCCTCATCAGCAAGTATCAAATTAGGTTTAAGGGGCATAAAGTTCCCAGTGTAAGGAGGTAGAACTGCATGATACCCTTCACCTATTTTGTGCTTATCATTCACCTGACTATCAAACACTTGACTATCTACCACTTGACTACCAGTCTTGAACTTTCACTTACTTGAATCTCTAACAGTTTGCTTAGATTTTTAGATGAATTTTCAAACTTTTCTAAGGTAAGTTTTAAATCATCTCTTTCTTTTTTAGGTTTTTCAAATTTCTTTCTAAGCTCTGTTAGTGCATTATCTTTCAACTTAATATCATGTTTTATAATCTTTATGTCCTCTTCAAATATAACCTCATTCTATTTATACACATCTAGTCTGGCCTCTACAGATTCTAGATCTGCTTTATAAGCTTCTACATTTAATTGAGACTTATTAAAATGTTTTGTCAGATTATCATAATGTTCTTTGAGAGTTTTATAAGATTTTAAACATGCTTTAAAACAAGTAGATACCTCATAATCAGAGCTTGAAGAACTTAAAGAACCTGAAGATGTATATGCCATAAGTGCAAAGTTTACGGGTCCTTCTTCAGCCTGATCACTCCAGTCATACCCAAGTCTATCTTGATCCACCAAAGCTTTTGTCTCTGTTGTTTCCACTATTACATTCCTGCTTATAGGTTCTTTGTTCCTGTTCTCCCTTGGAGCCCTACACTCCCTTGCAAAATGACCATTTTTATGACAGTTATAACATTCCACCTTTGATTTGTTAAACCCTATGGTCTCAGAACCATTGGCATTAATCTTCCTTCCAGTCTTATTTAGGAATCTTTTAGCTCTTATGGTCAACATAGTCATCTGCCACTTTAGATCCATCTCTTCCAAGTCATCAGTATCAATCTGTTGTAAGTCCTCATCATTTAATTATGGACTGTTAGATTGGTTTGCAAAGAAAGAATAGATCACAACATCACTCATACTATCAGTATTGGCATAGTTAGAACCATAAGCTTGATTGGAACTGCCAGAGTTATTGGAAGACACAAAAGCCACATTTTATGAATTTTGGTTTGAGATTGATGACCATTTAACTTCAGTTTCATAAATCTTCAGATAATTATATAGGTCATCTATGCTCAAGGTGTCTAAATCAGGTTTGTTCCTCCAGATCAAGGTATGAGTCTTCCATTCTGATGGGAGACTTCTTAAAAACTTTAGATTCATATCTTCTTGAGAAATACTTTCACATAGAATCTCTAGCTGACTAATAAGCTTTTGTAGCCTATCATAGGTTTGATCAAGTCCTTTAGAGCTTGATCCATTGAAATTCTCATACTTTTGCTTTAGAAGTGTCTTCTAAGTTTTCTTTGACTCCTTATTACCTCCAAACCTTTTCTCTATAGCTTCCATCAAAGTCTTGGTACGCAGTTGTAGGAGGATATGTTTGCTTAACACCATCAACAGTTCTCTTTAGTGGAGGTGAGTCTCCATTTACTATTACTTCCCAAAGAGCATAATTTGTCATTAGGAAGTATTGTTCTATCCTCATTTTCCAAAGCTTAAATTCACCTGGATTGAGCACTGGGAGTTTTGTAGCAGCAACCATTGGTGAAGATACTGCCTCTAAATTTTCACAAACAAATAGATCTGGTATGTGTAGACAGTTTCTTCTTATTCAAAGTTTCTCAACAAGCTTTTTACAAGGCATTTTGTTACCACCTTTATACCTAGAGTACAAGTCTTCTAAGCATAACATTTAAACATATTTTTTTTCCTCCAAACACCATTCCACACTCGTCCTAAACCAAAACCCTAACCCAAAAACCCTAGCAAACCCGATACCACTTAAACTAGTTTATAATTATAGATTCAGAATCTGATCCGTGATAAAACATAGGATTGGCAAAATCAGTAGGCTTTGGGTATTAGTAAAAATTACTAGGTTGTATCCCTATGTCTTACTGATCATTTTGTGGTTGACTCGACCCGATTCAAATGTCGGATGGAATTGTTATAGCCGAAATGGTATGAGATGCACAGATTCTGCAACCTTGTAGTAACATGGTTATTATCTCTAGATTTTTGTATTGTAACCCTAAATAAGTAAAACTTAAATGTCTGTAGATGACTTCAAATATCTTTCCATGCACACTGGTTGAGTTTCATCGGAGTTAAGGTTTGTAAATGGATAACCATTTACGAGGACTAATATTGGCTGTCCAAATAAGCAGCCATGCCACTTTCATTAAAAATTCGACCCTTGAGTCCTAAGCAGACCCCTGCCACCACTCAAGAAACCTTGGCACAACTCTAACATCTTGCCACCACTCCAAGTATCTTGGCCACTTCTCCACTCCAAAAACTTGGCATTACATTCTCTTCTTCACGTTAAATACACGCATGCTTACATGCATTCATCATTCACCATTCAAATCAAAAACAACTTCCATAATGTTGATTAAACATAGCCATAGAAGAGTGAAAAAATGAAGAACTAACATGTAAAAGCCAAGAAATAAGAGAAAAGCGGTCATTGAGTTCATATCAATGAGCTGTTTGACCATTTTAAGTCTATTACGACCCTTTTCCACATTTTTGACTCATTACAAGTTCAAGTAAGCCTAATAAATCGTTCAATAAAACTCTTGCCTGGTTTTATAACTTTCAAATTTTGTTAGATCCTATGTAAACTCTTGTTTAAAGCCCTTGAACACAAACCCATGCGTCTTTGGTTTTACTTAAACCAAACCGTGCCCCCCCAAATTTTGATCTTTCATAGTTCATAAGTCTTTTGTTAAGCTATAAGTTCGTAATATACTTATTATTCTAACTATTTTAGCTTTTTTGTAATAAGAGTGTTTATAACCTGTAAATTACTTTCTATATTGAAAAATATCAAGATTATAAATTTTGGACTAAAATTGTAAATATTTTCATGCACAAGGGTATATATTGTAAAATTCTAAAATTATACAGTTTTGGGTCAAAAATGTCATTTTCCTAAAAGTTATAACTACAAGGGGCTGTTTTGCCAAAGTTTAAAGTCAAAGGTTTAATATATATATACACTTTATATATACAAAGGATTAAACTCATAAAAGTATAAAAATCAAGGGTATA
Organism: Tanacetum coccineum; assembly: GCA_026074375.1. Lineage (NCBI taxonomy): Eukaryota > Viridiplantae > Streptophyta > Magnoliopsida > Asterales > Asteraceae > Tanacetum > Tanacetum coccineum. The sequence goes on from BQNB010005987.1 coordinate 10,527, forward strand.
TATTGCCATTTTTGTATTCTTAAAAATATAAAATGTAATATTTTTGTATAAATTATAAAAAAATATATAAATATTATAAGACTTGATTTTATTAAAACCTGCTCATGTGTTATTAATCATCGATCGTCGCATTTATAAAACAATTACTATTTAATAGTAACTTTCATCGACTAGCTTTTTGAAGAAACTTAAAATCTTATCCTATTACGTTACTAGGGAATTTCATATGAGGGGTTTCATTTAAGTATACGTTTTGACGAGTTTTCTGGATTTACGATTTAAAGTGTCCTTGCTCCTCAAACGTTTACTGCATGACCTCTGAATTATGATAGCCCGAATAGTGATACAATATTTCCATAAATAAATAAATCAAAGTAATATGTATGTTAAAACTTTATGAAGTTTTGAAAACATAAACAATCACACAAGAATTGACTATTACCTTGGTTACGTGAAGAGGCCGTTACTTCATTTCTAATATACTATTGCCATCAATCAGATTTCCCTGGTTAAGTGAGTTCGTTGCCTCTCTTTAAATCTTTTGATACCTTTATAAAACCCGAAGGGGAATACATGCTTAAAACTATATGGCAAGTGTTTTTCCAACTGTATGTTACTCTAGTTATTATTATTGCTAAGTCCTTCCAGTGCACTATTTCAATTATATGAAACATTAATTACTTGCGAGTAAACACAAATATTGTGGATAGATCTATTGGGGGTGACGACTCCCGTTGGTATACCCGTTCATGGGGTAACCAAACGCACTATATTTGGCTTATTGAGGTAAACACTGGCACGTTACTTTCCTCATGGACATTTTTTCATCAACAATGTCACTACGGCTGATTTCCATGTTAACGTATTGATGTCATGAGCTTAGGGCAATAATACTGTTTTCTATGATAATTGTACTCATTGCCTACTATATTACTATCTATGGGTGTATAACAACATAACCCACTGTCTATGATGACTTGTATTCAAATATTTATCATAAACCTATGAATTTCACTCAACCATTGTGTTGACCTTTTTAGCATGTTTATCTTAGGTCAATTGAGCAACTTATGGCTCAGAAGGCCTCAGACTTGAGATGGCTAAATTGTTATCATTCTAAAACTTTAGGTTTCTAGATATTGGGACCACTTTTTGTTAAAAAACTCGATGATTAAAATAAAGGATAACAATAATTTTCAAAAGGTATCTTATGTGTCGTTTTCTATGATCATGTCTGGTTGATCCTTGAAATCAATACCACAACATATCTTACCGCGCTATATTTTAAAAATGAGGGTGTTTATAAATACTTTCACATAGAATCTCTAGCTGACTAATAAGCTTTTGTAGCCTATCATAGGTTTGATCAAGTCCTTTAGAGCTTGATCCATTGAAATTCTCATACTTTTGCTTTAGAAGTGTCTTCTTAGTTTTCTTTGACTCCTTATTACCTCCAAACCTTTTCTCTATAGCTTCCATCAAAGTCTTGGAACATTTGTAGGTATTAAACTTTAGTTGATGTTCTTTGGAAGGGCCATCAACAATGTACCTCTTGCCTTTAACTCATTCTTCCTTGCTAACTTCTCCTCTGCAGTTGTAGGAGGATATGTTTGCTTAACACCATCAACAGTTCTCTTTGGTGGAGGTGAGTCTCCATTTACTATTACTTCCCAAAGAGCATAATCTGTCATTAAGAAGTATTGTTCTATCCTCATTTTCCAATGCTCAAATTCACCTGGATTGAGCACTAGGAGTTTTGTAGCAGCAACCATTGGTGAAGATACCGCCTCTATATTTTCACAAACAAATAGATCTGGTATGTGCAGATAGTTTCTTCTTATTCAAAGTTTCTCAACAAGCTCTGATACAACTTGTTGATCCCACTTGAATAGATCTTGCTTAGCTTGTAAAAGGATTAGTTGTAATGAATAAATCCAAGACAACTATGGTAGAAACTTTGATTGAATATATCAAAGACTATGCGGAATCTAGTCAATGATACTAAGAAAAATAAGCAATGAAACAATAATGAGTAAGATTGTATAATACCAAACTTTCAACTTCAATATAAAATGAACACCCTTGATAGTGTTAGGGTTTACAAAACCTTGAAGCTATGAATATCTAAAATATATCTAACATTATGCCCTAGGACCTCCTTTTATACACCAAGGAGTTCTACAAGGCTTACAATACTTTTCTAAGTTATCATGATCTTTTCTATAAATAAACATAATCTCTTAAACAAATAAGTTATACATATCTTCTTTACAAATAACTAATACTTATCTTCGTAAGTATTCTTGTTCTCCAATCAATCTTTATCACTTCTCTGTCAAGTCTTTGATCTCATCTCTGTCAGAATAATCCTTCCAGCAGTAGTAATCACTCAGCAGTTGTAACTGAGCACAAGCAGTATTAACTACTTAGAAGTTTACTCTAACAGTACTAATTGTACTAGCAGTAATAACTACTTAGTATATTTTCAGTCTTCATCTTTGAGAAGTCTTACCTTCTACTAGCAGCAGTAACTTTATACTAACAATACTAATATATACTAACAGTAGTAACTAGCAGTAGTAACTTTTATACTACCAGTACTAACTACTTAGCATAATTTTCATTAGTATTACCAGCAGTACTAAGTTATGCTTGACAACACTAATATATACCCGAGCAGCAGTATATATAAGAATATCTTGAAGTCTTTTAATCCCAACACTGTGGAAGTAGATATTTCCATAGGCACACTCCTTCTTGAGCTTTCCTTGTTCTTGTTGTCTAGATTTCTTGGAGCTTTGCACTCCCTAGCAAAAAGTTCCATTTTGTGGCAGTTGTAGCACTCCACTTTGGACTTATCAAAACCAATAGTCTCATTGCCATTAATAGTAAGCTTCCTTCCTGTATTCTTCAAAAACCTTTTTGCCCTCATAGTTAACATGGCCATTTGCCATCTCAAATCCATCTCTTCTATGTCATCTGGATGGATTTGTTACAAGTCATTATGTACAAGTTGAGGACTATTTTGTTGACTAGCAAAGAAAGAACAAATAACAGCATCACTCAAGTTATCAATATTTGTAAAGTTAGCAGCATTAACTTAAGTGCTAGCAGTAGAACTCCATGAGTAGTATTAACCGCTTCATTAGTGCTGCTAGTGTTGTTATTAGAAGAGGACATAAAAGCTATGTTTTGTGTTCTTGAACTTTGGTTCATACACCTTGAGGTTGTTGTAGAGATCATCCATGCTCATTGTATCCAAATTAGCTTTATTCATCTACACAACAGCATGTATGTTCCACTCAGGTGACAAACTTCTTAATAACTTTCGATTAACATCTTCTTGTGAAAGCTTTTTATCTAAAAGCTCCAGCTGACTCACAAGCTTTTAAAGCCTATCAAAAGTTTGATCAAGCATCTTTGAGCTTAGCAGTGAAGTTTTCATATTGCTGCTTTAAGATATTTATGGTATATCTTAAATCATAACACGGGGTCGATTCTTGGACTTGGCTAGTTTCTAGAGAGAGAAACACATGAGAGAGTTTTTCTAGTAAGAGAAAATGTGTTTTATAAGAAAAGAATAAATGACTAGCTTGCCTCTTCCAAAGTTGGAAGAGGCTTATATTGTTCTTACAATATACCGGGTATTAGTACCCGACTTAATACCGAAAATCATACTATTAACTATTAAGCTACGAGCTATAATAAACAGTAAAATACACGGGGTGACCGAGTCTTTTTCTAATATCTAACAATCTCCCCCTTAGGGAGGTCACCCTTGAAAATATAAAACTTAATCACTTCAGTCTTTAGCTCGTAGACATTTGATATCTTGTACATTTGGGATAGTGATCTTTTGATTCATCTTAGACTTGTCTTTGTCTGTGATCTTGAGCCTTCTTGAGATCATCGCCCAAACAAAATCTTACATCATCTTCTAATGGATCGCCATCTTGTGCACTTGTGAAGAAATACATGAAGTCAGAGTTTGCGGAAGCTTTGACACCTTTATGAGGTCTTTCATAACTTCATAACAAGTGTAGGTCGTGGTGCGAGCATCGGTTATTAACTTACATGACTGAAACTGGTATCTGCCTCTCCATCTCCATCTTATTAAATGAATCCTGTAATGAAACAGTTAGTAATAAAGAGAAAATTGATTTGAAAAGACAGTCTAAGTGTTTCTTATGAAAGACTTTTGTAACACTTCGAGAGTTTTGATTGTTTGTCAAATGATCAATAACCGTCAATTCTTATACTGGAACAAGATTGATTCACACAGAATCGCACCATCGTTTCTTTCCAATTGTCACAAGATTGATTCTTATAAAAAGAAAATCGCACAGATCACCTCCTAGAGCTTGACTTTGTTGTTTGGCTCTAGCAAATTCTCCATCTTCATTAGAAAACCATCATTTCACTCGATGTTTTGCAAATATACAAGATAATGCTAGCGACATTTAGGATAGACTTGTTTCCCAGGTGTGAAAGACAAGAAATTGGATACGTTGTCCTAACGAAGATTATTTGCGATCTCTTGGCTCTCTAAACTCAATAGTGCGTTTTGGTTATCTAGTAATCGGGAGCTGGAGCTGACTGCCACCTGTTCCAATATCAACTAACTCGAGTGAAAAGTCAATAGAATAACGGTTTAGTCTCGTGAGAATTGAAACAGAAATCTTTTGAAGATTCTTAGTGGCTAGGGAGGTTGTGCGATTGCATCACTGGTCCATGATGTCGATCTCATGTCAGCAATCATCTTATGATTCTGGCAGCATATGTAATTGACCCGGTTTCTGCTAAGTGTATAGAGGGCTCTCATCTTCTTACACCGTTTATCTTATACAATTCCTTTAATTCTTCAACCCCTTCAGGTCTTACCGAGACTTTATGACTAAACCTTTTGGTTTATTCTACGTACTACTCCATCTCAGTCGGCACTTTTCCTCTATTCTCACTTTTACCTCCTTTATAGTCATACCTAGAGGACTTCTACACTAACTAGTAGATTGTCCCTGGGTAGATCCCTCCGGTTATGGCTGGATCATTGGGAATAGTACCTAACCTTACCAACCTTATAATCCAATGTAAGTAAAAATGCATGTCAGACACAATTCTTGCATGAGTAGCATGAACTTCTCTTGTAACAGCTTCTTCTTCAGCTTCAGTTAAGCTGATAGATTTACCCAATTCCAAAGCTAAGTCTGGTTTAGGGACGATGTTGTCATGCAAGAGTGATCTCTAATGCCTTTCGAAAAAGATCAGCACTCAGAGTAAACTATTTTTCATCAAGTTTGAAAGCTATAAACCCCAGTCTTTGCATCATGAGTCAAAGTATTCCAGAACAGCTGAATGTAGATAGAACGGACATTTGCTGATGCAGTGAATGCCCTAACGAAGTTTGTGTTCTTGAAATATCAATTGAAATGTAGAAGATAGGATTCTTCTGCAACTTCTGTAGATCTTAGAGAAGGTTTCCCTTTCTAATCTGTAACTGTTCTGAGCAATGAAGGATCTGTTCATTAGTATGTGTTTAATTACACATACCTTTTACCTTTAAAAACAAGCTAAAATAACCAAAAACGGACTTAAAAGTCACGTTGTTCTGTTGATCAGGCCCTGTAGTCAATATCTCTTATTCCTTCCTCCAACAAAGCTTTCTACTTCGAAAGATCTCCTGGTCTGAGTCCTTTTCCTCCTATCGCATGATGAAGTCTTTGCTTCTTCTCTTGTCATCCTCTGACCACTTCCTAGTCTCCATGCCCTTATTGTACTCGAACAGATGAAAGTCTTTAACCATGTGGTCCAGCTTTTCCATGACTCTTGTCAATGTCCCATCACTAAACTTGTGTAGCTCATTCAGCCTCATCAGCTTTCTTTGATCATTACTGTCTCTGTAGACAACGGCTCTTGGCTTAGGGACAATCGTATAATCTTCTTTGAAGTAATAGTCGGCTGCATCCCAATTTGGACGTTCAAGGTTGATCTTTGTTTGATAACTTTCAATCCCGAGCTGCAAGTCTCCCACACGATTCCTGATTACCAGGTTTCTTATCCACATGTTGACTGCCGTGTGAAGACTAGTCTTGTCTGTCTTGGGCAGATGGTTGAGCTTTTCTTGAATATTAAGTAGGAACAGATCTTCAAAATCATTTGGATGAAGATTTTTGAAATCCTTTTCCGAGATCTTGTATTCTTGGTAATCAGCTCGGCGAAGAATTATCTCTCTTAGGTAGTTGTATCCGTATTTTTCGAACACCTTGACACTGATCACACTGAGAATTCGCATCTGCGATCTGACTGCTTCACGATCAGAGTCTCGACTGTGGATGTGTTAAGTAGAATTCCTTCTTCTAACCACTCATGAGTGATGTCATATGCCGCACTGATGTCATATACGCGTTCACTTTCAACCACAGAATGGAACTAATTCTTCCAAGGCCCAAGTCAAGGTAATGATCGGCTTTGAGCTTGGATATGGATAAGGCAATTTTTCGCTCTTTGTCACCTGTCAGAAGATAATCCAGATCCTTATTGAAGAAGAATTGTGGTTGAATAGTTACCTGACCTGGTGGTCCTCCTAAGGGCAGTGGTTCATATATATTTCGCAGAATTTGATGACCCTCAGGATTACCCAAATCAACCTTATTCGTCAGCAGCTTATGGCATTCATCCATCTGATATTGAAGAAAGACGCTGTTCTTATGAAAGGCTTTAACAAGGTTGAAAGCTGGACCTTCTAAATCAGCTTTGCAGAGCTCCTCTTTCCTGTTCTACTGCAGAACCAATGATGAAGTGACCTAATTAACATACGTCTTTCCTTTGAAGCTGTTCTCCACAGGAACTTGATACATTGTGGCCTTATGTCTTTGCCCAGTTAGCTCTGTTCCGGGAATCATCGAAGGTAAATTGTCCATTCTGGTTCAGGTTGTAGCAGGTCTCTCGACTTCTGGAATCGCTTAAACCACGTAGTGATCGACACCTTGGAATGTTGAGCGTATCGGTGTCCTCCGACTGAGACCATGCCCTTACATCCGGCATTGGAATTCCATCTATGATTGTCAGAATGTTCTACAATCGGTATTAGCGAGGAATTCATCATCCATGTGCTCAGGGTTTGGTCCAGCAAGAGACACATGTAATTTTCCAGAGTTTGATCCAGTCTGGTCTTCTTGCATGGGCTCAGGGTCTGGTCCAGACACAATTCTTGCATGAGTAGCATGAACTTCTCTTGCAACAGCTTCTTCTTCAGCTTCAGTTAAGCTGATAGATTTACCTAATTCCAAAGCTAAGTCTGGTTTAGGGACGATGTTGTCATGCAGGAGTGATCTCTAAGGCCTTCCGAAAAAGATCAGCACTCAGAGTAAACCATTTTTCATCAAGTTTGAAAGCTATAAACCCCAGTCTTTGCATCATGAGTCAGAGTATTCCAGAACAGCTGAATGTAGATAGAAGGGAATTTGCTGATGCAGTGAATGCCCTAACGAAGTTTGTGTTCTTGAAATATCAACTGAAATGTGGAAGATAGGATTCTTCTGCAACTTCTGTAGATCTTAGAGAAGGTTTCCCTTTCCAATCTGTAACTGTTCTGAGCAATGAAGGATCTGTTCATCTCATCTTGTAGGTTCAGGTGCAGGAATATTCTCTTCTGCCATCGTATCTGTTAAAGAATATCAACAAAGATAGACAAACATAGCATATAATCAATGTTAGATAAAGATGTTCGCCTTGAGTTTGACATGCCCTTGATATTCAGATTAGCACGAAGATATTCCACATTAGAGTCACTAGACATTGGGTTAAGTCAACATTGGTCAACCTTGGTCGATGGTCTAGAGATTATCTGATAGGCTCAATGACAAGTTAACTAAGCCTGTATGAGAGTCAACAAGACAAATGGTCCTTTGGAATAGGCCTAAGAGGTTTATTGGGCTTATTGGGCCAAGACATGGACAATTAGCCTAAGACGCTGCCCAACAGATCACCAAACCGCCATGCAGTAGGTTAACATTCCGCCATCAAGAATATGCAACCGCTATCTAACATTAAGCAAGATCCAAGGCATTTTAGATTATCTTAATCTCCTAGCAGACAGATTTAACACCCTACAGACAGATTTAACACCTTACAGATTTAACACCCTACACTTTCACATTTGACCATTTTATACACATTCAAAGACCAAGATAAACCATTTTAATCACATTTAATTCACTATTCTCCCCTTCAAAAATTGCATATGCGATTGCCATTTTTGATCTAGTGAATTATAATACCAGCTAATGTACGTTGGTCCACTTAACTAACGAACAAGCATGGGAAAATATGAAGCTTGTTAATGAGAATGGTCAAAAACAAGAAGATTTCTCTTCTTTTGAAGATAAAGCGCACTGAAGCGTACACTCTCCTTTTCTTTGAAAAACTGGTTTCGTACAGAAGAATACGAAAGCCATCGACTTGAGCTAACAAACATTGAGTGTTTCGAAAGTAGCTCAAGACCGAAAAGATTTCTCTTTTCGTTATTAAGGATAAATGCACTAACACGTACATTTTCCTTTTATCTGAAGATGGGGTTGCAATCTAACATTTGATTACAAGCCATTACCATGAGCTCAAAACTTGGAATGTTTTGTTATATTAGCTCATGACCGAAAAGATTTCTCTTTTCGTTGTCAAGGATAAATGCACTAACACGTACATTTTCCTTTTATCTGAAGATGGGGTTGCAATCTAACATTTGATTACAAGCCATTACCATGAGCTCAAAACTTGGAATGTTTTGTTATATTAGCTCATGACCGAAAAGATTTCTCTTTTCGTTGTCAAGGATAAATGCACTGACACGTACACTTTCCTTTTCTCTGAAGGCGAACACCTTTCTTTACTTTAAGGAACAGGGCTTGAAGAGATGCCAACAGACGCCATTTGACGTTAAGGAACGAGGTTTGAACCGTTTTGTTCAAACGTCATCAGACAAAGAAGACCGAGGCTTGAACTGCTGTGTTCAAACATCATGAGACAATGAGGACCAAGGCTTGAACTGCTATGATCAAGCATCATTTGATGAAGAACGAGGCTTGAACTGTTTTGTCCAAACGTCATTAAGATGAAGAACGAGGCCTGAACTGTTTTATCCAAACATCTTTTGATGAAGAACGAGGCTTGAACTGTTTTGTCCAAACGTCATCTGACAAAGAAGACCGAGGCTTGAACTGGATTTCGCATGCACAATGTCGCGGATGACATATTGAGAAGAAAACCTTTGTCCTATAACCATTCCATGCCTACTAGGTATATGAGAGTGTTCTTTGGTTCAACGGGATGTGTTTCGTGATCTTTGGGGGACTGACTTTAGCACGAGAATTCCCTTTATTTAGGATCTTTGTTATAACAATCATCATGATTTGTATTAATGATAATTTTCGGACAAACGACAACAAATAATTTTTTAGACTCCAAGAAGAAACTAGAATTCCTAGAGTGATCTACTAGAGGCTCCATTTGACATTCCACCACTACACTTAGATATAGGAGAACTCCTATAAGATTTTCTAAGTTTTGGTGTACAAGCATTAGGAATGCGGTGTGCTCTAGTAGAGGCCATATCCCTAGGATTAGGAATCTTGGTTTTGTCTTGTGTCATTTTCCTAGCATCCTCTAGAAAGTACGCATGAACCATATCATTTGAACCATACGATTCTTTATGACTATTCCTAGAGTAGTTAGGTGCATTCACCTGATGAGGTTTTGCAGCAGCAGATTCTCTAACTTTAGGCAAATAATGAGGAGTGACTGTTTTTGACAAATCATTTTTCTTATCAACTGGAGGCAAAACCTGGCCCTTAGAAAATGTCTGTAGGTCGTATCAGACCGTAAACGCATTCGGTTGTCTAACAACTAAATTGTTTCTTCCAGATGGTTTTGTAAAAGGCGTTTCCCCAAGATTGATGCGTTGTTAACTTAGGAATCCTACTATATTTCCTTTTAACTTTCTAAGTTCATTATTTTAATGCCACAGTTGCAAAAACCTTTTCCTGAATCTGAGCTTAAATCCGCATTTGCGACAGAGCTTTGAGTAATTTGAGAAATTAAAGATTCATGTTGTCTTTATTCTAAATGCGGGTCTATTTAAATTGAATCATAAAGTTCTGAAAAGGTCTGTTTCAATGCGCCATTTTCTTTATGTATTGCCATTTGCTGCAAGTATTTTAGCCACATTGTGTTTCTAATTCGATTAATGAGTTTCAATTACATCGATGTTATTTTTACTTTGGCTTCATTACTTGTTTCCTTCAACTTTTAATATTTGTTTTCTTCAAGTGCAAATTAGTGTGTTTCTGCCAGTAGCCTGAGCTTCAAATCATTAATCACAAAAATTCAAGAAATTCGTGATTCTTACTTGGTTTTGTTACTTGAAAACTTTCTTCCTTTTGTTGAATTTGTATTTCAAGTGAAATACAATGTTTTTCCAGTTGTAAAATTCATTTGAAAGTTCTTTGTAAATTTCCTATCAACCAATATCTTTCATTTTGAGAGCTCAGTTTAAGCAAAGCAATCCCTTTCCATCTCTCCTCCCCCCGTATGACACATATTTGTTTGAAGTAGGAGTGGTATTGCTATTCAATAGTTTCCAACAGATTGTGTCATAACTGTTCAATTGCTCAGTAGGTTTTGTTCAGATAGCAAGGTATTATGTAGAGAATCAATTGTACCTCAGCAAATGGCTCTTGTCATTTACTGGTCTGTTATTTTGCATCCACACTTATGTGGTATAATTCCCTGTACGCTACTTGTCTCCCGTGAGGATCCTGCTTGTCGCGGTGTGTGTGTGATCGTATAGATTGGGTCTCACCGCCCACAAACTAGACACACACACACTACACCTCATCACTCTCTCTCTATCTCTCCCGCTCGCAACACACTAGGCTTCGCTTGCAATCACTACTCGTCTCAACTACTGCCTAATCACAAACCCAACCCCCCCACGTTTCCTCCTTGACTTTCATCTAGTTCAATCTCAGATTTGCTGATATGCACCTGTAGTTTTTTAGACTCTATCATACGCTTTTTGATACAATCAAGCTGTCATCCATTGCTTAAACGAGATTGATCTAATATTCTTGAGACTGAAATCTTGACACTTGACTTAATTTGATGCTCATGAGTATTTCACATGCAACGGACTTCATTCTCCTTTAGTGCATTAAGTTCATTTCTTTCATGCGTAATACCCATATGTATTTACAACTCTTTGAACTGACCGCTTCAAGTGTATCCAGTTCTCGAGTAACGCCACTCTGTACGCACTAGATTCACAGCGCGTGAAGTATTCGAAGACTTGTTGCCCAAACCTGGATTCAAAGATCCTTGCAGTTACCCCCCTTTTGAGGCAAGAAATTCCTTGAACTGTGTTCTGAGTGCTTGAAGACAAGTCTTTGCATTAATCCCATGAAGATTCTCTCTTTCAAGTTGTAGCCTTAACTGATCCAGATTATGAAACATCTTCAATTTGAAAGTCTGATGCTCTTTACCAAAGAATGAGCGAAATGCTGGTTTAAATGCATCAAAGCAAAGCGAATTAAAAAGGGATAGAGATCAATGACGAGATGTTCTGAGTTGTTCAAACCATGTCATGCAAGATGGAGTGCCTTTGTTTTTTGCGAGCCGTTGCGTCATTTTGAAGCTCTCTCTCTTTGAATATAGAAATTAGAAGATTCCATTAAATTCCGATGTGTGAAATAAAATTAAGGAACTTAAGTAGATAATGTGATTGATGTTTGTGGTTTTTAAATCAATTAACGTTCACGGTTTTTACAATCTATGATTACAAACCGATAAAAAGATTAACGGTATTTTACAAAGTCTATAGAAAACCGTGAAACTGAATAATCGTTTGATGTTAAGGGAGGTTTGGTTGTTGATTAATCCAGTTTAAAGTCCTGTTTAGGTTTGCGGTTTGTTATTTGTGGTCCTAAATATTGGAATTTTGACCAAAACACAAATTTACCCTAATACCAAAATTTTAAATTTTGTGTAAAAATTAGCTAAAAAAGCTAATGAGAAAACTAAATTTTTTTTCCTTAATTTTTCCCGCCAAAAAATAATTTTTTTTGAAATTTTTTAAACAAATTTTTTACCCTATTACCAAAATTTAAATTTGGTGTAAAAATGAGCTAAAAAGGCTATAGGAAAATTTTAATTTTTCTTAACTTTTCCCGCCAAAAGTACTGTTAGTGTAAGCAAACCGCCGTGTAATAGAATAATCAAACCGCTGCTTCTTTTGACAACTCGCTGCCCTAATAAAATACTCAAATCGCTGTTTGGTAACTCGCTGTTTAGCAACTCGCCGTTTGGTAACTCGCCGTTTAGCAACTCGCCGTTTAGCAACTCGCCGTTTAGCACTCGCCGTTTACCAACCTCCTTTAGCAACCGCCTTATAAGTATCTCCCCGTGATAAGCAACATCGACATCGCCGTGATAAGCAACTCGCCCTGATATGCAACTCACCGTGATAAGCAACTCGCCGTGATAAGCAACTCGCCGGCAAGAAAATAAGCAATCGCCTTTGACCTGGTCAACTCGCCTACTACCTTTTCCTAAAAATTCGGATCTTGTCCCTATCTTTTGTCAAACCGCCGGCAAGAATAACATTTAATATTCAAACCTCCATCAAGAACAGGTCTGGTCCAGACACAATTCTTGCATGAGTAGCATGAACTTCTCTTGCAACAGCTTCTTCTTCAGCTTCAGTTAAGCTGATAGATTTAACACCCTACAGACAGATTTAACACCCTACAGACAGATTTAACACCTTACAGATTTAACACCCTACACTTTCACATTTGACCATTTTATACACATTCAAAGACCAAGATAAACCATTTTAATCACATTTAATTCACTATTCTCCCCTTCAAGAATTGCATATGCGATTGCCATTTTTGATCTAGTGAATTATAATACCAGCTAATGTACGTGGGTTTTTTGTCACAATATAAGCCACGAATTTGAGCTTGTTTTACCACACAAATCAATCACGAATCCACCCTTTGCTCTGATGCCAATTGTAGGTTCCCAAATTCACACAAACATGTATAGATCTAGAGAGATCTAGAGAGAGAAAGTTAGAGAGAGAAAGGTTGAGAGAGAAACTAATAAAACACACTAAAGAGTGTGTGTAAAATGACTAGTTGCTTACCTCTTCCAAAGTTGGAAGAGGTATTTATAGTTCTTACAATACACCGGGTATTAGTACCCGGTTCAATACAGAAAGTCATACGTTTACCTATTAAACTACGAGCTATAATGAACAGTAAAATACATTGGGTGACCGAGTCTTTTTCTAATATCTAACAAAAACCTTTTTTTTTCTTCAAAAATAAGCCACGAATTTGAGCTTATTTAACCATATGAATCAATCACGAATCCACCCCATGGCTCTGATACCAATTGTAGGTTCCCTAATTCACACAAACATGTATAGATCTAAAGAGATCTAGAGAGAGAAAGTTAGAGAGAGAGAATAGTTGAGAGAGAAAAGGAAAACACACTAAAGAGTGTGTGTAAAATGAATAAAATGCTTACCTCTTCCAAAGTTGGAAGAGGTATTTATAGTTCTTACAAAACACCGGGTATTAGTACCCGGTCCGATACCGAAAGTCATACGTTTAACTAATAAACTACGAGCTATAATGAACAGTAAAATACACGGGGTGACCGAGTCTTTTTCTAATATCTAACACTCTCCATATAGTGATTTATACATCTAGAATCATAAGATCACAAATATTGTCCTGCTAAATCTGTGTCTAGGATACGCTTCGGGCTTAACTAGTTAATTAGATATTGTCAATGGTTTATTGAACGTGTTGACTAGAAGGTGAACCTAGATAATTCAACAAATAATGTATTGATCCCATTGGATAGTTAGACAAGTGAACTACTAGTGTATAAATCGCCGTTAAGCGATAAGTGGGTAAAGTCTCTATGAGCTAGGGTTTAACAAGATCACCATTGCTTTAATCCCTAAGATAGATTATAATCAGCAAATTAGGATGCTTTATGCGGATTCTTTAATTGTGCCAGAATTAATGTGTCTAGGTCTTAGGAAGAAGTCCCGCCTAAGTCTTAAGAATGATATGCCACCTCAAGAGAAGAAATCATTGCACTTAATAAACAAACCAACGTTATAATCGGATTGATAATGGTTAATACATTTTTCTATCATTTGCCTCGACCGCTCTTTTATCTTCTGTTAATTTGCTTGCGTGGGTTAAAGTGTTTTGAATTGATTATAGTCACCAAACAAACCCGTGCCAGTCTCTCAGGCTGAAACCCCCCTTTTACCTGTTAGAATTAAGATTAGAACTAACATAGGATTAGCATAGGTTTGACTTAGACTATAATTAACTCAGATTAGATAAACCAAAATATAAATAAATTGAGAGATTTAACCTTGCTTCAAGTGTTCGACACCTTACTTACCACGAATCTACCACCGACCGGGTACACTGCCCGTTAAAGTGTTGTTTTTGGTTAAGTCGACAAATTATAAATTTAAAACTCGAACTATCATAAATAAACACCACACAACGAGACATCATAAATTCTTTTGAATTTTGTTGTATGGGTGGATGATTTAAATTACCCTATCAAACTTATGTTTCATGAAAACTTTATCGATTTTACTTTAATTCTCTATTTAATTATGCAAACCACTCCTTAAACTATTATAGCCCTTCAAACATATTTACAACCACTTTATAAACCATTTCACTACCACATGATAAATATTTTACTAATCATTAATAATCATCTTATTATCATAAAATGAAATAACATTTAATAAACCAATTTAAAATTGCCTTACAAACTATTTTTACTATCGTTGATAAACTATTTTACAATCATCCTGTAAACCATTTTGTTACCACCTTAAAAACTTTTTTTAGTCACCTTGTAAATTATTTCGTTGTCCTCCATAAACTGTTTTCTCCACATCTTATATACTACCTTACAATCAACTCAAAAGCTATGTTACTACCACCTTGTGAATCACTTTGTTTTTATTTTATGAAACCATTTTGTTATCATTACATAAATTATGTTACTATCACCCCATAAGATAGTTAGCTATTCTCTTAAACCGTCTTACGGTTATCACTCAAACCATTTTGTTTTCATCGTATAAATTACTTTGTTTCCATCTTGTGAATTATCTTGTCACACTATAAAACTATTTTGATACTATTATTTACATAACGTTAATTTGACGAAAATGAGCACTGCATTGTTAGCCCTCAATTATACATAGCCTGATCACCTATGTCTAATTCAGGAAGGACCATGCCATGCTGAGAAATAGTCACCTTAAAACTTTCGTTAAAAAAATCAATTCCCTACTTATATCCCCAAAAAGAAATTTTTTGTGTGCGTGTCCATAAAACATTTACTCCCCTACTGCATAGACATTAGAGGTCTCCTCTCTATCTCTCTACTCTATCTCTCTCTCTCTCTATTATAACCAAAAATCACAAGACGCATCACAAGTACCCACCCCTAGAACAATCCGCCAACGAGTTTAGCCATCATCAAAGAATTTCCTAGATCACCCATTCAAACGTCGACGTATTACCGTGAAAACTTAGTAATTGTGACGTCTTCATAAGTATAAATTCATTATCACCTTGTAAAGGAAAATGTTATAGCCTGTCCCTTTATACCGCACGTCCACCCCACATCTTACGACACACAACCTGCACTCGTCCCGCCCTCACACGTCTAGCCCCAATCTCACACCACACACACACACACACACAATCACAAAAATAAATTTGAAGCTGGAGCCCACCACCCCCGAGCTAATCCTACCCTCTAACCACACAGGACGAACCTCTTCACAACTCCCCGCGAAACTCAGTTACACCATAGGGCGACTACCCGCGCGTCACCCAACCTCACCCAACACCCCTCCAGCGCCTCACACCACAACACTCCGCGTAGCCTCACAACGTAAATGAGTGATGAGAGGAGAGGAGAGCGTACTAGATATCTATCTATCGCTATCTATCAAAGAGTTGAAACCAGTAACAATCTTAGATCATGAGCCGCGCGAGAGAGAGAGAGTGTGGAAGAGAGAACGCGCTGTACATCACCGGATCTGATATCAGATAATTATTCCCGCAATAAGTACCCACACGCGGTGCACGAGCAGCGCGATCATAACCACATTGAAAGTCTTATTTGTTATGTGGTTTCAGGATAGTTTATTTTTATGGGAAAAATCCTCCCTCACACATTAAAACCCATCTATCTCTCTCTCTCTCTATAATCTCATTTAATTCGTGACCGCAAATATGGTCAACTACAACAGACGCTAAACATACACACACACACAAAACACTATCTTTTTTATTGATAGGGGTAGATTGTAATTGGGATATCTCCTCTCACTCTCACTCTCACTCCTCTACATTAAGGGGATGTTCTGAGAGTTATTTTTTAGATTAATTGAATAGGTTTAAGTATTATAGATTTGTTTTGGGGGGTGGATTTATTGGGTGTGTTTGGTTGGTTGGTTTTGTTGGGTGTATTAGGTGTTAGGTGTATTTTAGGTGTTGGTATAGGGGAGGGTAGGTGTTTGGAATGTTGGGTGATAGGGTTGGATGGAGGGTGTGGTCCCACATTTGTTGCCTCTTTTTTTCAAACACTTTTTGTTGAAGAAGTTGAAAGCTTTTTGTGTCCAGGTTTAGCTCCAGGATTTGTGCCTTAGGAACCACTCTCAGCTTTAGAAGAGGTTTTAGGAGCTTTAAAGACCACTGGCGTATCAGCAGCGCAGATAGCCAACATGTGGTTTGTAAAGGGTAGTTCTTCAGGTTGGTTGGGCTTCAGTACCCAATTGTTGACATTGAAGACTTGAGTAGGGTGGAGTGTGAGTTCTCCTTCTCTATAGCCTTCCTTCATCTTGTGCATCATCAGTAGAGATAGAAATCTAGTGTATGGTACAACCTTTTCCCTATGTTTCTTGTTCAGTTTGATGATGATGTCTTCAAGGTTGAAGTCTACTTGTTTAGCAGCAACAAAGGGTTGTTCTTGTTGTGGAGGATTTTTTTTACTTGGTTTGCCATTTAATGTGATTGGGGTTTTGATGATTTGATTTGTTTTGGATTATGAATGTGTGTGTTTTTTATGAGTTTGATTTGTGTTTGTGAGAAAATGATTTGTGATAGGTGTGGTGGATTATATGATTTGAGAATTTTTCACTTTTATCTTTGACAATTTGATAACTGTCATTTGGAAGTTATGAGTTGGTGAAAAGAAATCTAGGGTTTATGAAGTTACGGGGAATGTTTAGGGTTTGTGATGCAGATTAGTCAAAGTCAAAATATTTACTTTCTTTTTTTATTTATGTTTCTTGTTTAACAATAAACTTTGGTTAGGAAAGTATCAATTTTTAATCAATTATAAATTTAGGAAAAGGAAAGTCAAATCAATCTTTATTTAGATTGATTCTAGTTTTAGTGGGCCTTTTTCTTTGTATGGATATGGTTTTGAGTTTTGATAATAATAAAAGCTTTTGCTTTGATCGAGTTCTAACGATCTAATTTTTCTTTTAATTCGTATGTTGTTCTGCCGTTAACGATCCGCATTATTTGGTATCAAGAGCTATGGTACTAATGGTTGAATGGAATCGTGGAGAGCATCTAATTCATAGATTCGCCAAACGAGGCAACGAACCAGATCCACGTGATGTGAAGATCGCAAGCCTCAATTAACGGATTTAAGAACTTGAGTTCTCGCAGTTACAGCAGGACTCACCGACAGAAGAGGCGGAAACTGAGTCCAACGTTTGGGACGATAGGTCAGAGGACGTCAATCCTTTTAGCGGAGGAAACCCTGGGTTTCATGATGACCACTATGATAACCCCTTGTTGACAAAGGAGACCGAATCAGAACCTATTATCTGGGATATAAGGGATAAGGAAGAGGAGTATCATTTTGTTAATAAATAGCCAAGTTTTCAAGAAGAACCTATCTTGTTAGTGGAAGAGGAATCGTGTCCTGTTTACGACACCAATAATGAAGAAGAAGAAGAATCGATGCTGGTTTATGATACTGATATTGAAGATGTCATTGAGGAGGAAGAAGGGTTTGTTAGGAAAGGAGGATTTAGTGGGGAAGAAGACAACCTAAAAGACGTTGTAGTTGTGGCTATTGATCCTTGTTCTTTAATGATCCAAACTATTTTAAGTGTTGATTTTGAGGAAGACATTAATACAAAATCATACGAGTCGATGTCGTTTAGAAAAAGTATTATTATCAAGGTTAGCCAAAGTTCATTCAAATTTTTGATTTGTAAAAAATATCAAGAATGGTATTTGAAGAAAGCTCCCCCTGTCGTAAATAGGGTTTTTTAAGACGATCAAGGTTTGAGGTCGAGTCGTTATAAAGAAAGGGAATTTGATGCAGGGGATACAAATTTGGATGCTACGAGTACAAGGGACGAGTGAGGCAAACTCGAGGACGAGTTTTTTCAAGTGGGGGAGGATGATGCAGATTAGTCAAAGTCAAAATATTTACTTTTTTTTTTATTTATGTTTCTTGTTTGACAATAAACGTTGGTTAGGAAAGTATCAATTTCTAATCAATTATAAATTTAGGAAAAGGTTAGTTAAATCAATCTTTATTTAGATTGATTCTAGTTTTCCTATAAATAGTGGGTCTTTTTCTTTGTATGGAGATGGTTTTTGAGTTTTGATAATAATAAAAGCTTTTGCTTTGATCGAGTTATATAGATAAAATTGTTCTTTTAATTTGTATGTTGTTCGGCCGTTAATGATCCGCATCATTTGGTATCAGATCTATGGTACTAATGGTCAAACGAAATCGTGGAGAGCATCTAATTCGTGGATTCGTCGGACAAGGCAACGAACCAGATCCATGTGACGTGAAGATCGCAAGCCTCGAGCAACGGATTCAAGAACTCGAGTTCCCGCAGTTACAGCAGGACTCGCCGACAGAAGAGGCAGAAACTGAGTCCAACATCTGGGATGATGGGTTGGAGGACGTCAATCCTTTTGGCAGAGGAAACCCTGGGTTTCATGATGACCACTATAATAACCCTTTGTTGACAAAGGAAACCGAATCAAAACCTATTATCTGGGATATAAGGGATGAGGAAGAGGAGTATCCTTTTATTAATAAATATCTAAGTTTTTAAGAAGAACCTATCATGTTAGTGAAAGAAGAATCGATGCCGGTTTATGATACTGATATTGAAGATGTCATTGAGGAGGAAGAAGAATTTGTTAAGAAAGGAGGATTTGGTGAAGAAGAAGACAACATAGAAGATGTTGTAGTTGTGGCTAATTATCTTTGTTCTTCAATGATCCAAACTATTTTAAGTGTTGATTTCGAGGAAGACATCAATACAAAATCACACGAATTGATGTCGTTTGGAAAAAAGTATTATATCAAGGTTAGCCAAATTTCATTCAAATTTCTAATTTGTAAAAAATATCGAGAATGGTATTTGAAAGCTCCACCTATAGTCGATAAATTAGGTTTTAAGAAGATCAAGGTTCGAGGTTGAGTCATTATAAAGAAAAGGAATTTGATGCAGGGGATACAAATTTGGATTCTACGAGTACAAGGGACGAGTGAGGAAAACTCGAGGATGAGTTTTTCAAGTGGGGTTGGATGATGCAGATTAGTCAAAGTCAAAATATTTACTTTCTTTTTTTATTAATGTTTCTTGTTTGACAATAAACTTTGGTTAGGAGAGTATCAATTTCTAATCAATTATAAATTTAGGAAAAGGAAAGTCAAATCAATCTTTATTTAGATTGATTCTAGTTTTCCTATAAATAATGGGTCTTTTTCTTTGTATGGATATGGTTTTGAGTTTAGATAATAATAAAAGCTTTTGCTTTGATCGAGTTCTATCGATCAAATTATTCTTTTAATTCGTATGTTGTTCGGCCGTTAACGATCCGCATCAGTTTGTTTTTAGCATGTATGCTAAACTTTATATTAAATGAAAGTCAGCAAAGCGTGCATCTGACACCTAGAACAGTGAACAGCCGTCTATTCACTGAAAAAGTAAGTGAGATAAAGATGATGAGGTCATACTAACTTTTGGATGTCCTATATTAATATATTTTAATTAAACAACTTCTTTAAAAAGGAAATTATTTTAATAAAATAATATTACTTTTGAGACTCATATTTGTTTTAAAACTGATTTTTTACGATTTCAATGATTTATAACTTTGGGGTGGAAACATGCTTTGTTTTATAAATTGGACGCAAGTGGATATTTTATATTGATTACGTGTTTGCCTAAGTAGCGATAACCCAAGTTGAGCCCATTATCATGAACTGTCAATTATGGTATAACCAATTGGATTGGTCTCAGTAAGCGCGAATGTTATTAATAGATCTATTTGGGAAACGACCTCCCCGTTCGGGTGTTTAGCTAACACCGGGAACGAACGTTATAGCATGTCGAATTGGAGATGTTTCGGGTTAGACATCTAATAGGGCAGATTAGCAATTTATATTATTGCTAATAAAATTGTCGAGCTTCAGTGTCATGAGCTTAGGTAAATGTAATCGGATTTTTGTGATGTCTGCATCTGTTGCATTATCACGGGAAAAGTCTTGCGATCCTGCATAATATAATTTTTCTAACCTATGAATTCACCAACAATTTTGTTGACGTTTTAAGCAATGTTTTCAGGTGGTCAATAGGCACGAGGTGCCAGGGATACATTGGTGAAACTTTTGGTTATTACGTTAAAGATTTGGACGTAATATGTTTTGGGAAATGTATTGTCAATCTTTGTAATATTAAACATGGAACAAGTAAAGCTATATTCTTTGTGTAATAAATCCTTTATCAAATCTAATGTATCATTTTAAACGATTTTTTGTCGTTCTTATATATCTTGTGCTATTGATTTATGAAATGACACGCTCCGGATATCCTTATTCTGCTGCGACCCAATTTGGGGGTGTTACACAGTGAGTTGACTCTTTATCCTTGGTATGATGGCACAACATCTAGCAGTAGCTATATCTTCAGCTTCAATTAAGAACATGGCTACAAATTGCTGCTTATTTGCACTTCAGCAAACAAGCTTGCCTTTAAGCAACTGACAAGCATCTAAAGTGCTTTTTATGTCCATGTTGCATCTAGCACAGTTAGAGTCTCAGTATCCTTTTAGGTCAAGACATGAACGTTTTGTATACTGAAGACCAAGACTGGGAGTACCATTTAGGTACTTGAAAAATCTCAACAGAAATAAGGTGGGATTCTTTATGTTTGCTTGATATCTAGCATAGAGATCAATTGAGAATTGAATCTCAGGTCTGCTTGTAGTTAGGTTCATTACTGATCCAATCATACCTCTATACTGAGACTCATTTATAGCTTTGCCATTGAGATCAAGTCCTAACATGTTAGGGGGCACAATTTAAGTATTCACTGATAAACTAATTTTTTATACTTTCTTAGCAGATCTTTGACATATCTTTCTTTGTTGATGAAATGCCTCTTTCAGATTGTTCAATTTGAAATCGAGGAAGTGGGTGAGGACACCTATCATGCTTATTTTGCATTTTTGAGTCATCAGTTTAGCAAACTGTTTGCATGCCTTTGTGCTGGTGGGCCTAAGGATAATATCATCAACATGAATTTGTACCAAAATTACATTTGTTTGAGTTTTGTAGATAAACAGAGTGTTGTATATCATACCTCTTACAAAATTATGTTCAGTAAGATAGGTTGAGAGAGTTTCATACCATGATTTTGAAACTTGTTTAAGTCCATAATGGGCTTTGTCTAATTTTGCAGACATGGTTGAGGAGTTCATTACATCTCAAAACCTAGAGGTTGTTTGACATATACTTCTTCTTTTAGTTTACTATTGAGGAATGTATTATTAACATCCATTTGATAAACTATGAAGTATATGTATGTGGTAAGGCAAGAAAGATCCTGGCTACTTTAAGTCTTGCAACTAGAGCAGGATTTTATCATGATTTATGCCTTATGATTGTAATGTTAGGTTCCTTCTTTATTGAAAAGAATTGGAATTGTATCATGTGCTGAAGTATCTTCTATTTAGAGAGGATAAGTGTTCAGAGATCTGAACATCTTCAATTTTGTGAGGTTATCAATGAAATTGGTTTTCATTGGTGTGTTTTTTTGTTTAAATTGATCATCATTAATGAGTTCATCAGTTTAAAACGGATGATCAATTTGATCATTTTGACCATATTGGTTAGGTGAGATTTCTGCTTTAATAACAATGGATTTTTTTTCATAAGGTTTTATAAAGAATTCTCAGTTGTTAAAATCATTTTAGTGTTCATGCTGTGGAACATTTACTTTCCCTCCTTTTTTGAAAACTATACCATAACCATAACCTTCAGTGGTGTATGTGGAGTTAATTACATACACCTTCAGGTCAAAGGTACATTCCATATTTGTACAGGTAATATATGTTTAGAACGATAGTTGTTCAAACGTGATAAATATTCCCTGATGTTACACTACACAAAATAGGATCAGGATGGTTAGTTTTGTTTAGAAACCCACCTTTTAGTGGGAGTCTTTGATCTTAAAGCACTTGATGATTCAGTCTTACTTGCTTTGAAAGACTCAACTTTCTTAGCTTGAAGAGCTTCTCTTTTCCTAAACCACTCAATGTCATTGTGATAAGATGTGGTATGAATGTTGCTACCATATGTTTCACAGTTCTTTGTGACATGTTGAGGGTTTTTAGGTTTGATTCCTATTCTTAGAGAAATAATCATGTTATGACCATGAGTATCATGATCATAGCTTCCACATATTTCACATATGGGATAGTATACACAATCATCAGATTTATGATCATTATATCCACAATGTATGCAGGAAGGAAAAGGTATTGCTGGTCTTGAAGGTCTAGATCTTGAGGAAGATTCACCTTAACTAGTATGATATTCATTTATATTCATAGAAGACATAAATTCAGCATGATCACATGTTATGTGATTTGTTCTCTTCTACTTTTTACAAAACAAGACTTCTTAACAATTCTCAGAGAGATGATTGTTTTGTCCATACAGTTTACAATTCATTTTGAATTGAGTTTTGTATTTGTTTTGAAGTGCATTGAGAGGAACCTGTTGAGAATTCTTGTTTCTAAAGTAAGATGATTTATTCTTGCTAATTTGTAATTTTAGTTCATTAAGTTATTTTATTACAATAGCCAAGGGAGGATCATCTTCCATTTTCACATTTTTTAACTTACCAGCAGGAGCTGAGTTAGTTTTAGAAACTGAAGAACTTTTGTTGCCTCTAGCAGGAGCTGAGGAAGGTTCATTTATTGTGATACCTTTTAAAGTTTCAGCTTTGAATGTGGATTTTGACTTCAAAATTGATTTGATAGTCTTTGGTCCGGAAACAGGTTCAACACCAGTCAGCTTCTCTAGTAGAGGAAAGGGGGTGCTACAGACTAAAGATTCATCAGCTAAATCATAATCAGTCGTTGAAGAGTCAAAGACAACAACTGAGTGGTCAGTTGTGTTTCTTTATGACTCATTTGAGGGTACCTTACCAGTATCATGATTTGACAGAGTAGAATCTTCAGCTTCAGATAACTTAGGTTTATTACTACCAGTAATAGATACCTTTAAGTTATCTGCGGAGGACTTTACAAACACTGGGTCTTTTGACCCAGAGCTGGAGGTATCTTTAGTGAGTTGGTCAATTCCTAAAATTTTCTTCTTTTGAGTAGGAATTTGTTCACTGATACACTAATTAACTTTATTAGAATTGTTTAGCCATGCTTTTATAATAGAAGTTAGTTCTTTCAGTTCATTTCTTAAGCTTTGATTCTCTTTGAGAATCTTAGTGTTTACATGTTGCATGGTAAGAAGATCAAACTTTGCTTGCTTTAATACCAAAAGCTGTTCTTTGCATGTATTTAGTTCTTGAACAAGATTTCTATGTTTTGACATGAGATTGTTTCTTTGTTCTTCAACATAGTTTAGATCAATACACAGATAATATACAAAGGATTTTCTATCATCATTATCTTTCATTTCAAGAAGAGTGTGTACCTTTTTCATAGAGATCTTAATCCATTCACCATTTCTGGCACTTTCTTTGCCAACAGAAACTCTTTCTTCATCAGCAAGAGCCATAAGAGCTTTAACTTTAGTTACATCAATGTCATCATATGACACTTCTTCTTCATCCCAATCATATGATTCAGCAATTAGACCTTTGTTTTTGCCTGAGGACGAACTGGGAGCTAAGGCACTGGAACTGAGGAAGGCTAGTTTAGTTTTGACTTTGTTGTACTTGGAAAAAGTCTTTGGTATGCCTCGGTTCAGGTTTGTGTTCAGATGAATGGAGAAGTTTTAGTTGAAAAGGTGGCTGATATGAAGGAACTGATGTCTTTGACTAACAGTCTCTTGCAAAATGACCCTTCTTGCCACATTTGTGGCATTCAGTTTGGTCAGTTGCTTTTGCACTACTAAACCTTTGAGTATCCTCTTTGAAGAACCTTTTAGATTTGGCTAAAAGAGCTCTTGCTTGGTATTCTTCTTCAAGGTCATTCATGTACTCTTGACTGCTTCTTGTACCTCTTCATCATCAGGACTATCTTTAAATTCTTAGACAATAGAGGAAGAGGAAAAAGGCAGTTGACAGTGGAGTTGTAGGGACAAGATTTTTCTCTTGGTTAGTATCATAAATACTGTTCATAAGGTTTTCTTCATATTTGGGTTTACTAAATAGAGAAGCAAGCTCAGATTCTTTCACATGATTTGTGTTTCTGAAACTTTGACAGAAAGCTAGCCACTTCTTTGGTAACCCATTTATAAAACCTGTATTTATCTCAAGCTTTAAAAGTTTAACGCCGTCATTTAGTCGTTCATTCGTCAAGGCTTTATATCTGGTGAAAGTGTGTGTTAGAGATTCACCTTCTTTGAATTTAAAGGTGTTATAGCACAGCTTCAGGTCCATGACCCTGCTTTCTTTCACAATAGAGGGCCCCTCATAATATAGTATCAGGTCATCCCAAGTAGATTTTGCAGTTAAGCAGTTTATGGCAGAGTTCATTTGGTCATCTGGAAGCACAGACATAATGAGACTTTTGAGTCGCTAATCTAAGTTAGCAGCTTTTATCTCCTCAAGTGTCCATTGTGTCTCTGGCTTCCTTTGACAAGCTTCCATAGGGATATAAAGACCGTTTGAAATGATGTTTTCAAATTAGGGTTTAATACCAATGATATGGCACACGAACCTTTTTTTCAATTGGTGAAATTTTCCATCTCTAGTACAGGAGCGGCATTTAACTGGCCACCCCTGTATTCAAGAGTCTGTAGTACTTCTACTGCTGCCATTTAAGATGGATCTTGATTTTAAAAATCTTTGAGCCTTTTTTTAATATCCTTTTAAAGGGATTTTTTAAACCAGAATGCTCTGAGACCACTTGTAGTTCCTTTGGAATCTGATATAAGATTAATCAAATTAAACTAATCAGATTCCATGACAATGAAGTGAGTTTTAAAAAGATATATATGAAGAATATAGAGAACAAGTTTAAAACACACAGAAGTACTTTTCAACATATAGGTTCTTAGGGGTGTGCACGGTTCGGTTTGGGTAGGTTTTTGGCTAAAACCGAAACCAAACTGAAATACTCGGTTTTCTAAAACCAAAAACCGAAACCGCTCGGTTTTTGGCGGTTTGGTTTTTTTGGTTTTTCGGTTTTTTGGTTTTTCCGGTTCGTTTTTTCGGTTTCAAACCGTTTATATTTGGTTGTGGCTAATTTATATTAGTAAACTTGCTTTACGTAGAAAATTTGTTATTCTTTTTTATTTTTATTTTTGTCAATATGAGCCTAATAATGTTTACCCAAATTTTTACAATTATACACATATAAATGAGACACACACACACGCAACTGAAAATACACATAGTATAATCATTGTCATATATGTAACGATATATTGTCAAGTAAACGCACATACATGACAAACACGTATATAAACATTAAGATGTATATATATTATAATTCCACCAACTAAATAAATATGAATTTAAAAATTAGATTTATTATTTATTTATTTCTATTATATTAATTGTATATTATTATAAAAATGATTCGGTTCAGTTTGGTTTTTACGGTTCGGTTTTTGGACGAAAACCGAACCGAAACTTGTCGGTTTTTAAAAAAGTAAAAACCGAACCATCGGTTTCAAGTTTCGGTCGATTTTTCGGTTCGGTTTTTTTGGTTTTCGGTTTGGTTTTGGTTTTTTCGGTTTTTTCTGCTCACCCCTATAGGTTCTTATTAGAATCAAATAAAGAATCTATGACACACCTTGCTTGCGGAATAGCAAGGTGGTTGAATGACAATTGGGGTGTTATCTCCTTCGAACTTAAACTCTAACCAAAGTTAAGAGAGTAAGAAAACAAACTACTTATTACTAAACTGAAGCTTCAGCTTCAGTAGTAGCGTTCAGTTTGTTTGAGAGATAAACGAACTCTTTAATGTGTATCACATTAATTAGAAGAGATAACATTTACTCTGGGAATCCCTTTCCTTTTATAGGCAAAGGGATTAGGGTTTACAAGTTTAACCTAGTACGCGTGTCATGCATCCAATGGGTGGTTAAGATACCATTTAATGTAGACGTGCTCTAAAGTACCAGGTACAGTACTTTAAGGAAAGTTGTTGTACTTATATACCAACTTTAGAAGTATCCTTCCCAAGAGATTGCTTTATTTTCCTTTTGACATAAAGCAATCTTTTTTCCGTCTTGTAAACCTTCTAGAAGTGAAACAATAAGTTTCAACTTCTGTTAAAGAGATAGACAACGTTCAACTTGGAATTGTCAACCAAGCTGAATTAAAGCTCTTACCAAAAGCCTTCTTCAGTTTCTGTACCGCTGCATAAACTGAAGTAAAGATACTTCCCAATCTTCTAAGGACCTGAAGAGCTGACGCTGAAGAAACTTCAGCGACTCAAACTGAAAGACTTCAGTTTGAGTAATACTTAGGGGATTTTATGTTTAAATCTACTGAAAGATTGAAGGGCTCAAGAACTGATCCTAACACATTAATTTGCACACATACAAGTTGTAGCTTCAGTGTCATAAGCTTAGTGCAGTCGTAATTACATTTTGTGATTTTGTATGTGTTACATTATTGCACACTTGAAATCTTGCGGTCCAACATTTATATCACAACGCATCGGAATACCACTTGGTGTGCTACTTCATAGCATAAAGTACAAGTTACAAAAAACGACTTTAAGTAAGACGTTTTGAAAAGTCAACCATTCGATAAATTTTATAAAATATTAGAGTTACAATAGGTCCCATTTAAATGCAATAAAAACATTTTTAAAATGTTTGTTGAATAGTACTCAAATTATAAAGCCTTCAAAAATATATCTGCACGACTCAAATGCTCAACTAGCAAAATAATAACTTGAGAAAATACATGCAAAATGTCAACAATAATGTTGGTGAATTCATATGTTTAAGTAAAAGCTGTATTGAAATAAATCAAGTGATATATCAGTAAGAAAGTTAGCGTTACAATATTTCAAAGTATTACTTCCGAAATCCAAGTAGTGATTGAATAAATCAAGTTGTGTTCAGTAGTGGACCACAAGATTTAAGTAATAGTATACTACGAAACGAATTCAATAGTCCAAAACATGTATTATTGCACTAAGCTCATAACCCCGAAACCTTAACTAGTTTTGTGCCCTAGGGAAAATATAGGATGCTTGCCAACAACCTAACTGTCCTCACAATGTTAAATGCACCATGGTCAACTTGTGACCAGAAATTCCAGGCGGGGATTGTCAGTCCCAATATATCTATCCATAACACTCGCGCTTGCTACATTAGCAATTAACGGTTCAAGATTGGTAGGGGCTTAAATGGCAAATGCGGTAACTTAGGCAATAATATTCTGGTAATAATCTGGATAGCATACAGTTTGAAAAACACTTGTGTCCAAAGCAAAACAAATAATGTGTTCAAAACTCATGGTTTTCATATATATAGGTATTCAATGGTCTCAAATCATGTAGTAAGCAAATTAAGCTTTAGTAAGTTCATAAGTAATCAACCATGTATTAAAAGTCATGTAGTAAGCCAGTAAAAGCTTTAGTGAAAATAGTCATGTAACGCTTAAGTAGTAGAAATCAATAAGTTTGCTTGGTAAAACGAGCATGTATTCTCACCCCGAAAACAGTTTATGAAAACCATTAAAAGAGAAAAGGTGGGGATATAAACTCACTGTAAGCAGAAGTATCAGATAAGAGAATCACAACGAGCAAACAACGATGACAACGATGCGAACATCATGATCACCAATGAAGAAACAAAGTCGAGAGATCCGAACCGCGGCCTAAATTAATGACGTGCTTCAACCGCGACCTATAATAATAGTGTGCGTATTAGAAGAATATAACTTATAAGAAAAATGCATCAATTGCACATATAAAAAAAATATGTATGTATTCTACATATGTATAATGTTATACCATAGAATCCATGTGCACGCCTCAACTTCTTATTAATGCTTTCTAAGTTTTTCTGATTTTGACCGATTTTCCTAGTCACTTGACAACCTTTAAAGAAATATCAAACGACCTCAAACGCCTTCCATACTCCATTTCTAACAACCTCAATGTGTTAATAACCTACTGTATTTTTCCTAAGAATGTTTGACAAGTCTCACTGTTTTTCAAAAATTCGACGAATCGAAGTATCCGGAAAAGGACCTGCTGTAACCACTTGAAAGTTTGTCTTGACCTGACCTATTTAGAATCTTCAATAAAATCTAGAAACATTCCATAAAATCCTATACATCATGAAATTGCTACAATAGCAATTTCATTAATTAAAAATGTGTTTTGATATGTCTGTTATCCTCAGAAACACAACCCAAAAATCTGTCTCTAAACGCAGATTTGACAATGAATCTCGTAAAATTATTTTGACTAACCTCTACTCACTTTTCTACTACGCCAAAGGATCATTCTTAAATTTTACCAAATTTGACTTTTTAAAATATATGTTTTTCCTAAGTTTGACTTATCAAAAATGACCCGCCAAAATGCGTTATTAAATATGGAGTATACAACCGTTGAACATAAAACAACATTCCGGACAACTTTTCAGTTATACCCGTGATCCAAAACTCGACCGAACATGATGAAAATACTCTTACAAAATTCTACACAAACTGTATTTTTCTTAAAATAATGTAGTATCTATTTCTAAGCTTTTTGACCCGTTAATCTGCATTTTTAAACTTAGATATCTTCAAGAAAAGGTAAGACGGGATTTTAAACAACTTTTTAGTTTTACTCGAGACCCGAAACCCAACAGAAAATGATGATTTTGCCCCTGCAAGTTTCTGCAGAAAATTCACTTTTTACCTAAGAGCTGTTTGGAACTTGTAACTAATTTCATAACTTCTAATGGCCGCCAAAAATTCGTTTTTGAGAGTTAGAAGCCGTGCCATATATCGAAACGTTCATATGAACGTCCTCTATTATAATTCTTAGGCCAATTTTAAATTTAAAAATTTTACTCGTCCAAACTCGACTCGTAAATTTTCTGCTCTATACGAGTAGCTTTAAACCCCTTCAAAACTCCAATTTTTCGCATCACAAACATCGCCAATACCCTTAAACTAGCATAACTCCATTTACTAACACCTCAATTCAATGATTCAACCTCAAAACATCACATGCACAAGGATCCATGGATTATAAGCATACTTTTATACACATGCATACAAAAATAAAAATCAATCAACACAAAAGGTTTAGTAAAGTACTTACAAACACAATGGAATGCAAGACAAAGATCAAACACAACCCCGCTTGGGTTTGTCTTATTGCCAAAAACCAAACACCCCTCAATTTACCGAAACCCTAACTTTTGTGATTCAAAATCTTGTAAAATTACTTGCATTTAAACCCTTGATGCTTCAATTGTACCCAAAATTAATTAATCCTTCAAAATCAAAAATCTTCTAAATTAAGAACTTTGGGAAAAACCTTGCATGGTTGATTTTATGAGAAAATAAGAATAGGGATTAATATAGGAGCAATGTGGGAGTGTTTTAAGAGTGATTGGGAAAAATTTTATAAAGATTTAATGATGGTGGTGATGTTGTGTCGAACACAGGGAGAGGAAAAAAAGGGATGAGACAGTTTCTTCTTTTTAACTGTGTGTTTAAGATTAGGATTGTTTATATAGTATAGGTAACTTTCCTTATTATCTAATTTGACTTCCATGTTTTATAAAATATAAGGAGTGTTTGGTTTTTAGTTTTGTTGGAGCTTAAAACAATTAAGGGGGTGTTTGGTACATATATTTTTTTTGTAATAATTTATACTACATTATTTTGATTTAAAACACTTAGTTAAAATATTAAAAAGTGTTAAAGTACTATTTTTGACACGGTTTCGGCAAAAACGCAGGAAAAGTCGAAGAATACTAAAATAAAAATAATTAAGCTTTTGAAGCTAAAATATAAAATTGTCGATTTCTAAAACGTTAAAACGAATAAGTATTCAGAGCACGACTCGCGAATAATTAAAACGACGATTTTTACCAAATTGACTAAAAATAATAAAAATAAATTCCATAAAAACTGGAAAATAGAATTAAGGCTCGGTTAAAATATTGACCGTAAAATATGAGATGTTAGATTCAAAATATCAAATCTCGTTGTATTATTTCCAGACTTTCATTGTGATGCAAACCTTGGGACAAATGTTATTTTTCAATTTAATCAACGAGATTACTTTTCAAACGACTCGTTTAGAGGTCGTTTTCTCATATCTTGTGCTATTGTATTATGAAGTAACACTCTCGGTCAACATTCCGCTGCGACCTATTTTGGAGGTGTTACACGCAACATGTTTTTAGCACGTTATGGGGCCAGACCAACTAAAAAGCACCTCAAGACGGTTAAACGGGTCTTTCGGTACTTAAAGAGGACCATTAACATGGGACTATGGTATTCGAAGGACTCCGGTTTTTAATGAACGGCTTTATCATATGCTGACCATGTAGGTTGTCTTGATATGTGTAAGAGCACTTCTGGTGGGATACAATTCCTAGGTGACAAGCTCGTTAGTTGGTCGTCCATGAATCAGGATTGCACCGCTATGCCAACTGTAAAGGCCGAGTATGTGTCTTTATCTGCAAGTTGTGCTCAACTTATTTAGATAAGAAATCGGCTTAAAGATGATGGTTTTAACCTTAACAAAATACCTATGTATTGCGATTCGAAGTCAGTCATAGCCATCTCGTGCAACCCAATCCATCATTCCCGCACTAATCACATTGACATCCACTATCACTTCATTAAGGAACAGGTTGAAAGGGGTATAGTTGAATTATAATTTGTCAGAACAGAATACCAGTTGGCTAACATGTTTACAAAAGCTCTTTCAAAAGAAAGGTTTGAGTACCTTGTTGGACGACTCGGTATGAGATGTTTAACTCTAGAAGAACTAGAGATTCTGACAAATGAATATGCTTGATATAATCAAACATCGATTTGTAAATATTTTTGAAAAAGAATACAAAAATATAACACCTATAAAAAGAAGATACAAAAATAGAAAACTTCAAAAAGAAAATATAAAATCAAAAAAATTCAAAAAATTCAAAAATTACCAAAGAGAATCTTCTCGACATGTCTCTTAGAATCGATAATATTTACGTACCTAGAAATGTCGATTAACATTGACACATCTTTGTAAATAAAGTTTGAGCAGGAGTTCCAAATGCTTTCAAAGCATGTCATTTCTAATTTTCTTAATGGCTTGTAATCACTCTCAGATTACAACCCGGACCCCAACGACAAAGGAGAGTGTAAGTATAAGTGTGTTTATCCTTAACATTAGAAGAAAAGTTTTCTAACATATGGTTTTTCAAAAAGTTAAAGACAATTTTTCAAGAATGTTTCAATGATAATTCATGTGATATCTTTCACAAGATTATCATAAGTGGTATATTTCAAAATTGTATGTTCAACACTCACTTCCTCACGAAGCTTCCAAAAGAAGATTATTTTTTTATAAGTGAATCGATTTTTGAGGGGGAGTTTTTCAATACCAAAGTTGTAATGTTTCTGGATACATCATCTCATGACAATTTTTATGTATTCAAAACATTCAGCAGTTTATCAAGAGGTGTCTGAGCAAAATTTGTTTTTTGCAAAAGGATTTTCAAATAACAATTTTTAACAGTGATATCTTTCAAAATTATGTGTTCGACATATTCAAAGTGTTTCTTAATAACAAAAATATAATAGTTAATGACATAAATAGTTGTTGAAGAGTGTGGATATATCGACAAGCGTTGTTAGCGATCTAAGCTACATCAGGTATAGAGAAATCAAAAACCGTCGTTAGCAGCTTAGTGACCATCCGTTTCAAATAGAAACACACTCGGAAATAACTAGTTTTCTCATCTTTGTTTAAGAAATAGAAAAATATTCCACATAATTCATGCTTAAACATTTTTCTTCTCATGAAAATTTTTAATCAATTGGTATTTCAAATACTAATATATTTATTATTTTAAATAAGAGATGAAAACGTGATTAAAATGTGACTAATAAGTAATCTAAGATGACTCAAGATCTTGTGCTTCAACTCTTACCTCCATGTGCGAAATAATTTCGAATATCGATGCATATGTATAAGGGAAGTATTTCAGAAGATGAAACTTTCAAAATGTCAAACGTTTTGATTTTTATCAAACACTTTGATTGATTTTCAAAAGGTTTTATGGTTACGGTCAAATACACGACAACCAACTATTTCATGACAATTATGAAGTCATAGGTGGTTAAGGTTAGGTATTAGTCATATGATCTAACCAGAACCGGAGGGATCTACCCAAGGACACTCCATAGTTAGAAATAGTAGTTTTTAGGTATGACTTAGAGAAGAATGAGAAAATGGAATAATGTTGACTAAGTCATGAGCTAACACTGGAACAATCACAACAAGATATTAGTAAGGACGTCTTGGTAAACGTTGAAAGGGTTGAAGAATGAAAAAGAAAAATTATGAAAAGGGTGAAAAGTAAGAAGCCCTCTATACACTTTAGGCAGAAACCAGGTCAATACACATGTTATTAGTGTTCACAAAGATGAACTCTCATATTGAAGAAAGACATCATGGACCCAGTGATGTAATGCACAACCCTTCCCGGCCATTCAAGATTCTCTTAAAAGATTCTTGTCTCATTTGTCACGACTTCTATTAACTTCTCACTCCGAGAATGTTGATATTGAAAAGGTGGTAATCTGGTCCAGCCTTCGATCACTAAAACCAAAATGCACAAATCGAGTCTAGAGCCAAAGAGATCAAATATAAATCTCATTAGGACATATAAATGATAAACACTTGTTGTTCATAAATAAGAACACAAGTGATAATAAAGAGTCTTACGCATTATCCTTGTGATCTTGACAGAACATTAAGAGTGATACTCTTTAGTATTTCACAATGACGAATGGAAATCCTTCCAATGTCATCATCAAACAGCACAACGGTAGGTGACTTGCGAGATTCTATAAGAATCAAGCTTGTGCTAACTAGAAATCCAATGTGATCCAGGTATTGGGATTTAACAGGAAACACCTAAACTAAAATCATTGTTTCTTTCGTCATAGTTTACATCAAAGATTCACCTATATACATTGTTATCCTAACTCGAAAGGGAATCCGAATATAGGAACGGTTGTGGAATATCGAAAAGCTTCGTTAGCGTCTCTAGACGTGTCAGCTATAGATAAACCACATTTCAAGCTGGAAAACCTGTTAAGGAGATTTATTCATGAATTGAATTCTAATGACGCGCGTATAGTATTTATACTGTGAAATGATCCTCACGGAACCGAAGATTAACATTACCGAACTTCAACGAGTGAACAAGACATTCGTCCATATCTGTTGTTTATTTCTAACCCTCATAAATGCAGGTGTAGACGAGGGCGTAACTACCTCATTCCAGCTCCGTCATACTCATTACCACATGCCCATACACAAGCTTCAAAGACATACATTTGGCATCAAAGATTCAAGAAATCAAGAAAGCTAAGAACGTACAAAGACACAAGATCATACAAAGATAAAGTCTATAGAATCAAACAAGGAAAGAAATGACCACTCCTAGAGGGGATATTTTTAGCTTTCAAGATGATGCAAAGTATGAGCATGTTGGTCCAAAGCACAAGGAAATTCAAGGATGTTCAAGATTAGAAAGTACCGGTATCCATCTAACGAAGACTAAAGTGCCGGTTACTACTACCAAGTTCATCCGGCACAAGGAAAGATTTAAAGATCTCGAAATAAAAGACAAAGTAAAAATACAATGACAAAGACTCAAGGTCAAAGATCACGAAGCATGAAGGAACACATCTACTACAATAAAGTTCAAGACTAAGACTCAAGACCGCAAGAAATTCAAGACAACGTAATTTTAATGATCGCTTCTTTGGGGGAGATTGTTAGCCTTAAAATATTTAAGGTCTACAATAAAGTCATGGTCATTATAGATAGCGTCAGATCTTTACATCTTAGGAACTTTGTAACGTATGTAATAGGCTATTCATGGACACGGGCTCGTGAGTTAATCTAATATTGTATGTGTTATGGGCCAAAAGCCCAACCAAAGCCGAGCTCAGCCATCTTATCTAAGCTAGGCGTCCTACTAAGTATTAGGAACATATATATACCCCTCTCCTTAGCATGAAAAGGGTGTTGGTTGATAGTTATTCATCCTAGTTGCTAGAATACAACTTCCTTCCATCTCTCTCTACTTCGCTCTCTAACTTTCTCTCTCTAAACCCGCTTCTATGATTCTTGGTTAAGTATATGTGATTATGGATTAGTATTTATAGGACAACAAAAGGATATCACAAATACATTTATAATCATGAACCATCCAAAACATGTAACATAAACGCATGTGACCACATATCAGATCTTAAAAAAATATCACAAAGCTTAAACAAACACATATCTAAAAACCAAATAAAACCCAACCTGTAGCAAACCATATAAAATCATCATTTACGATCACAAATGAGACTTATCATAAGGCTTAAACAAACACAAACACATATTCACAAAGGAAAATAGAAAAAGAAATACCATGCATTAGCGAATGAAATAGCAACCAAAAACTACGACACCGATTCTTTAAAGGCTGAAACCCTAAACAATCACAACATGCAACAAACCATATAAAATCACCACTCAGGAGTAAAAATCAAATATATTACAAAGCCTAAACAAACACAAACACATATCCGCAAACACAAACACATGTACAAAAATCAAGTAAAACAAAACCCGTAGCAAACCATATACAACCACAAAGCTTAAACAAACGCATATCCACAACAAAAGAAAAAAAATGCCATGCATTAACAAATCAGATAGCAACCAAACCTCCCGACCAATTTCGGAACTATCGAAGCTTTAAACGATTACCACTCCTTCATATTAAAGCCAACTCGTTCCTGAAACACCAAAACCCTAAACGATCGACACTCCCTCAAATCAAACAGCCAGTGCATGTGTGTTTAGAGAGAGAAATTTGAAGCCAAATAAATGAAGGGATGCTCTTATTGCAAAAGAGATGATGGAAAACACGTACAATGCAAAGAAGCCTAGAAACCAAGGGCAGTACATGCAAAGTTAGTGGAGAAACCACTGAACATTTTGTAATCCACAAATCAATTCGCTTGGCGTGTGAACAATGTCGGCTTAAGCTGCGGCTCCACAGTGCACCAAGCCAAGCCGCTCTCTCAAGCCGATACGCGGCTCAACCGCTTGGCAACAGTATC
Organism: Tanacetum coccineum; assembly: GCA_026074375.1. NCBI lineage: Eukaryota > Viridiplantae > Streptophyta > Magnoliopsida > Asterales > Asteraceae > Tanacetum > Tanacetum coccineum. Next base: position 46,444 of record BQNB010005987.1, read on the forward strand.
GGCTCAAACTTCACTTGAACAAATGTTATATAGTATAATGAGTTCCTATTGGTTATT
>BQNB010005987.1:48243-99569 GCA_026074375.1 Tanacetum coccineum
GAAAAATAATAAAGAAATAAAAACACATGACACTCCTAAGATGCAAGAAATTAAAAGATTGGGTTGCCACCCAATAAGCGCTTTTCTTTATTTAACGAGTCTTCTAGCTTGACTCAAAGTCACATGCCTTATGTGACTCCTTTGCCATTTGCATTATCACCACTACTACTTCCTTCGAGTCCAGTTAGGTATTCGCGTCCTAGCTCTAAACATTCTTTATAAAACCCTAATACCTTATTCATCACATAATCTACTCCTCTTCTTTTGTCCTCCTCAATCCTAAAGTAGAGCGATTATGTATGCTATATTTCCAAGTCTGGTAGCGAATTAAATTGTTCTATCTTATGGGGCATCTTATAAGAAATTTCTTTGGCTCCATTTATGAACTTCACTATTCCTAACGATAACTCGTAGGTCATGTTGGATAGCTCAACAAAAGGCTTTCCAAGTACCACTTATGACAATCTAGGGTCTATAACTGAACTAATATCCTCAACAATTAAGAATTCCAAAACATAAGTGAAATTTCCTACTAAGACATGCATTCCTCTAACTCTTCCCGTGAAATTAATTATTCCTCTAAGACTCTAAGGATCTTCCCTGGGTTTAAGCTGTTTCCTTATGATCCAATTGTATTGCATACGAGTCATGATGTTTATAGATGAATTAAAATCTATGTAGGCCTTCCCCACGTGTACATGTCCTATGTTGCATGGTATTTTAAGGTTTAAAGGACATCAATGATGGGGTTTCTCAAGAACAAGGATGGAATCGGGGCACACATTAAGTACTTATGATATGGTAATTTGCTCCTAGTTGGAAATTTGTCAAAGTACTTTACTCTTAATTCTTCTCATGTTACTATATTATCGTCTTCTTCTAACTCCTCTTCACTAGAATCATCATATTTCATAATTAATTCAACAAACATCACGTCTCCATCATTTTCTTTTGTACAAACAAATTGTGTATTAGGTGATGGGGGAACTAAATTTAATGATTTGAGGAATGAATTAAGCTTACAAATTTATTCTGTGATTAATGAGATTGGTGAATCAGGTGATGATGGTGGGTCAATGTTATCCATTTGTGAAAACTTGGTTATTTGAAAAAATAAGATTACGAACAAACACACAAAGAAAAGATAGACTAAAAGAAAGCTACACTAAAAAGAATATAAAAATCTCACTTGATAGGAATCTAGTGAGTAGACTAAGCTAGATAGAATTTGAAACCTAGAGTATTCCCCAACAGCGGTGCCAAAAACTTGATGAGCGTAGATTGCAAACCGAAGTTTTACAATCCCCTAGGCAGTGTACCTAATCGTTATAGTGTAGTATAGGCAAGACACGGGGGATTGATCGTTCTCTGGAGGAATAGTTTGGGTAGGTTCGAATCGAATATTACCAAGGTCTAAAGATTGAGGGGAGACTATTTTTGTATTTTTTAAAGTTTTTTAGAAAGCAAGTAAAATCTCAGGTTTGAAGGGGGTTTGTTTTAAACTAATTAAACTACTAATCTACTTTTAATCTAAACTAACTATGTGGAAACTCGTATAGATAAACAAACATGCTCACTTAATCATGCACTACTCCTTAGTTGCTCTTCTTAATACTATTGTCTGTCACCTTTGCGATGCAATGTGTAAGTATTTTCTAATTCATAAGCGAATTACACGAACCCACTATCTATGTAATAACCAAATAGGACAAAACACAAGTAAGGTAGTATGAAGACTATTACAAGGCTCCTAACAATAATCACACGAAATAAAACTACTTAAAAGGTGATCAACCCCATGAAAGAAAGGTAGTATGAAGATTATTGCAAGGTTATCCTTTCTACACAATCATGTTTTCCTAGACGTCTTCGCGTTCAATAGAAGCTAATTTTCTAGAGCCTAAAGTGCACACCATCAACAAGAAGCAATAGTAAAAGGAATTACAAACTAAGTTTTATGCAATCATAAGTAAACACTAATAAATTTAGCCTAACATGTTAATTGAAAGCGAAAAACACCTAAAAACAATACATAGACATATTGAAAGATTAAAGGGATAAAACAACTTCACTTTAATAAAATATAGAGTAATGATGTATACAATAGGATTAAAAAACCCTAAAATCGTCTGCTATAAAGTATAAAATCGACTCCCAAGTATTCCACACTTAAAACACAAAAACTAGGGTTTGTATATATTGGAAAAAAGTTCTACCTCGTCACTTGTGATCTGTCACGTCGTCAGCCCACGAATCTTCTTCGGGATTCTTCTGAGTTGGTTAGTTTGACGTCGAATGAATCTTGACGTCGTCGTTTGAGTGCTCTGACGACGTCACAACGAATGTTGACGCCGTCTCCACGGGCTGGAAACAAATCTTCGAGTGACTTCGAGTAGAGTTGCAATCTTGTCTTGTTTCTTTCCAAATTGAGTCCAAAGGGCATGTATTTCCTCCAAGTGCTTCCCAAAGGCTAAAATCACAAAAAGCAACGATTAAGCATGATAAATGGGAATATTTGCATCAATTCGAGGGTTAAATAACCCCGAAAGAGTGTATAAATGTTCTTAATCCGTGACAAATGTTCTTAACAACTTGAATACAATAATTAGACGAGTAATCCAATCTATTGTTTTAAACAGTACAACCATTATTCAAGACTAACTCTTATTTAGAAAACACGTTTGCAGTAGTTCAAGGATTTAACCAACAACCACGCAAAAGCTTCTTGTTTAATCAGATTACTTAGAAAATGGTTAATATCAAAGGTAGCCAATCATAGACAAAAAAGGCTACAATTGATTGATTAACAATGACCCTTTCGGCCTCTGAGACCATTAAAAACGAACCAAGTTTGATTAATAATTATCACATGAAACTTGAGCACAATTGGATTTTAGTATTAGCTTGAAATTGATTAAGAACAAGTTAACATTCAAAAGCAAACATCATAACATAAACATCATCTAAACAAGAGCATGAAGGTACTAGCCACTCATGGCAAACAAAGTCATGATCATAGAATTTTTGATGCTAGAAAGTATAAATAAAGGTCTTAAAAAGTATAATTTGAGACTACAAATCATTAGATAATGATGATTACCCAAGTGATGATGGTCCCTCAATGATTTAGACCTTGGTATGATGAGTTCTTGATCACCCAAAGCTCCTGCATTTTCCAAAGGGTTTGAAGGATATGAAGTTGGCATGAGAGAGTTCTAACAATAATTAGTAGAATTGTTATAGAGTTGGTGTCTCAAACTATCCAAAGAGAGGGTTTATATGCTTAATGATGAAGGCCATAGTCAATAATGAGTGAACTTGGGCAACAAGGATCATGAAAGTGCATAAAAGAGTAATGGAGGGAAAATGATCGGACTAGGGATAGTTGGCATAATAAATTTTGGCATTTAAGTACAGTAGCTCCCGACTGTGAACACTGCCCTTTGCTGTAGACATAGCACACGGCTGAGAAACATTCCCTCGGCTTAAGACATGGCACCGGTTGAGAAACACGCCCCCGACCGAGGACAATTTCTTGCGCGTGTTATTCTCCTTTTTTTCGGTTTGACCGGCGGTTGATGTTCTTAAACCGTAACTTTTTTCCTATACTTCAAAACATTTCTTGCACTAACTTTTAGTCTTGCTAATAATGGCTTTGTGATTTCATCTTCTCAATTATGCTTTACGAGACTTGCATTTGCCAAGAATTCCACGTACATGCATAAATCTTCATTTAATCATTGTTTTTTCGTCTTTTTCTTCACTTTCTTTTACTTGGCTAACTGCAACCATGAAAACATAACTTTGTGCTAAAAAGTACCAAAAGATCGTTAGATTAATAAGATAACATGTAAAAAAACACGGATAACGCGCCTAAAAACATACTCAGATTAAGCGTTATCACACACTATGTTATTCACAAATGAACTTTATTTTATTTTTTGGTTTTTTTAAATAAAATTCCTTATCTAATTGAAACCAAAATTAGTGCTTAAAAGATCTCCAATTACCTAGTTAATCTAAATCAGACCTAAATTTAAGTGCACGACGACTTAATTTTCCCAATTTCAACATGCCTTAAAAACCACAAAATAAACCAATAAATCTGTAGCTTAGAGTATATAGATACGAAAAAAAAATTAGATTTGAAATGAGGATTAGAAATTTTGGAGAATTAGCTCAAAATCAATGTTTTTTAATGATAGAATTAGCAGAAACCTGTTAGAGGAAAGAGAGTTACTTTCTTACCATCTTGCATTACAAAAAAAATATACTTTTAGTGACTGAGGTTCTAATGACACAAAAAAATTTGTTATTAAATCTAAGTTTTTATTGGCACTTTTTAAAAAGTGAGAAAATGTCAAAATTTTGAGATTAATGACATTTTTTTTGAGAAATATGTGTCATAAAAGACAAAAAAATATATCTTTACACTTTTTTTGTCCTTCAAAATATATTTTTACCTAATTCACTTTTACCTACACATACTTTTTAATATATAGAAGGAACACCATAAAAAACTTAGTGACATCTTTTTCTAACTTTTGTTGACATTTTTATACATTTAGCGGCATATTGGTTTACTTATAGTGACACTTTTTTGTGTATCTCACAATTTATTTGTAGTGTTAACTAATTTTAAAAAACCCGACCCCCCCCCCTTTGGCGACTCTGGAGAATACAACTCTAAACCTTAATTTTTTAACCTAATCGTGCTAGCTTAATTCTACACCATTCTTGTTCTTGGTTTATGAATCTACACTTGTTTCAATCATATAATATTACACGGTTGTTTGTTTTGTTAGGTTTAATTCGATAAGGTTTTCTTTTTAGGGTTCTTCTACCAAATCGTCTTTGTTAGGGTTTGCTGATCGGTCATATATTATGTGTTTCTGTTTGATGTTGCGTGTTGAGGAGGGTTTTCTAAACCATTTTATAAACCCCAATCGATCTTGATTGGGGCTACTTAGAATCATTCCTCATGTGGTGTGTGGAGCTAATTGCATTATTAGTTTTTAGGGATGTGTTGCATGTGGGTTTTCTGGTCTTAGTGATTTGGAGCTACTAGGCTGTTATTGTTTTCTTTCTAGGCTGATTTGAGGTTGCTTTCTGCTACTGGTTTGATTGCGTAGGGATTGTATGTGCCGGGGATGGAACATGATTTTTTAAGTCATAAGGGGGGTGGGGGAGGGAGAGGCGTGAAGAAAAAACACAATGGTTTAGGTAATGTTGTGGTTAAGGATAATGTTAACATGGTGTCGTCTGTGGCGAAGACTTCAGGTTTGAATGATGTTAACACGCCTATTGTTATCATGGAAAAACCATTGGAACCGAACATGGGATCTCATTTAAACGATAGTACAAATGTGGAAGTTCGCCACATCTAATTCAACTCATATTACTAGTGCATCGATTCCGGAATCAATTTTTTTGCAGCAAAGTTGAAAGGTGATATGACTCGGAAATCGGTCAATTTTCGTACCTTGGTTGCACCGGCAGAAAACGGGGCTGATGTGGCTATTTCGTTGTAGTCTATTCGAGCTATTAGTGAACGGTTTGCTAATACAGCTTATGGTTTCTTTTGGAAAAACGGGTGGCTTACCCCGTTGTTGCTAACTATGTCTCAAATACTTGGAGTAAATATGGACTTGTTAAATCATTGTTGAACTCGTCTAACGGGTAATTTTTCTTCCAGTTTAGCTCTAAGGATGGATTGGATGCAATGTTGGAGAATGGTCCTTATTTTATTCGTAATAATTCATTTATTCTGAAAAAGTGGAATCCAGATGTGAACTTACAAAAAGAAGATGTTGGTAATGTTCCTATTTGGGTTAACTTTCATGGTGTTCCTATGGCAACTTTTAGTGAGGATGGTTTGAGTATCATTGCAACTAAACTAGGTCCTTCCTTGATACTTGATTCCTAACATCTGACATGTGTATGCAATCATTGGGTAGGTCAAGCTATGCTAGAGCAATAATTGAGCTGCGAGCTGATGGGGAGTTGAAAGATACTATCATGGTGGCTATGCCAAAGCTTGCTGGTGAAGGGTTCAATTTGTGCACTATACGTGTTAGGTATGAGTGGAAACCTCCCAGATGTTCGAGTTGTAAAGTTTTTGGACACGTTCTGAATGAGGGGTTCAATTTGTGCACTATACGTGTGGTAATGAAAAATCCTAGACAAGCTACTAGATTTGTTCTGGTTAGTCCAAAGGTTAGTTTTAAATCAACTAAACAAATTTACAAATTATTCTTTATGTTTGTTGAGTCAATTGTAGTATAGTTTTAGTAGTATCCTCCTTTGGAGTAGTTGTTCGTTTTGTGCCTATCTAACGCGTTGAGGTGTGGGATTCACCCACATCCTTTGTATTAAATCGTTTTTAGAGTAATACAGGGGAAACCTTTTACCTAAAATAAAATTATTTGTAGTGTTGATAGGTTCTAATACAATGTCGTTCAAAGAAAAGGTTTGAAGATCCATTTTGTTGAAAAGTGCCTTTTTTCTATCATGGCAAGTTTATAAACCTTAAGGGGTGCTATGGTAAGTTTATTTCTATTATATAGCCGCTATGGCTTTATCTGCCCATCTCTTCTATTTTCAGGGTCTAAAGGTGACAAAAGGACAAAGACCTTTTGCTACTGGACTAAGGTGTAGTCAAAGATTAGGTCTTATGACCGCTTAAGCATTGCATGGATGTATATACATGCTATTGCTACTGTACTACGAGTAATTAATTACTACTATTACTACTGGTTTCCCACATATTATGCTTTACTACCCACAGGTTTCTGTATATTTAATTTCTATAACTGTATAAAAATAATAACAAGTTGATCGAAGATAAAAATTTATATTTATAATGAAGATAAGCTACTTAGTTAAATTAGTGTGGCTTGCGTGCATTGTGATTACATGCACGAAGGGCCTAGCATCATGCAAACACAAAAAGTCAGCAGTGGGATATATTGTTGTTGTTTTACGTGCCATTTTGTATACATCCATATCCAAAAGTTTTTCGAAGCAATATTGTCACTTTATAGATATAACAATACTATATTGTATGTTCTAATTAAATAAGCCAATAATAATTTGTAAACCAAAATACAACAATAACGTGCTATGAAACTGATGTTTATTATACATGCTTCATTAAGAGCCAGTTTAGTTTTCATAACGTTGTTTATTAGGATATAATTATGAAATTAGTCGATGAAAATAGGATGTGCAAGCATTATCTTTGCTAATCATATAAAACTGAAAATGGGTTAGTGCGGGTTAGTGCCAGGCTGCCAGCCCTAAACACTTCTATCGGTTGGTTTTACGGCCAACATAGAAACATAAACCAAGTAGATTTACCTATCTAACTTGGTAAAGCATCATTCAGGTGTGGGCATGATCAATTCAATCACAATCAAGTTACTTACTACATTTGATTCACAATTAGGCAGGACAAATTCTGTAGTACATGATTCCACCATCTCTCAAAGTCCCCTTTAATTTCCTGCCAGCATGATTACGTATCAAAAAAAGTCCAGAAACTTAACTTAATAGTGATAAATAACGAAAATAACTGATAAATACATTGTTATAAACATGTAAATCAAAATCAAACTTGCTAAAAATACTAAGAAACTGTAAATTTGATTTCTTATTTTGTAAGGTAAAATTGTTTTTTTTTTGGTAAAAAAGGTGAATTTTATTTACCAAACAGCGATGTATACAAACTTAAAGAAAGAAAAGGACATGCCCAATTCTTTTAAACATAACAATAGAAATCATTAGACATCTAAGCTATATCTGATATCAAAGAAAAGATAAGGATCCTCTCTATTTTAGAATGAACATTTGAGAGTGTGTATGTTGTTGGCATGTGTGATTGCATAATATTACATTTACTTTATTTTAATGATAATGTACAATCACAACATGCACAACATTACCTCTCATGTTCATTTGAACATGAGAGGATTCTTATCCCAAAGAAAACAACATCTCTGACAAGGACAGAGCAAAGCCAGAGTAGCATAAGCTCTATCCATACTTCTAGCTTTCTACCAAGCCAATGTGACTAGGTAAAACAACTAGGCAACCATGGAGAAAACCACACCCCTTGCTATATTTCCTGCTACAAACACCCTTCCTATGAAACATAGAGGCTCTTATAGCAGGCGTCACAAGAGATGGGGGAAAACTCCTGTTCACACTGAGATCCACACCAAGAGCTACATTTCCATTTCTGGCATCACTACTTGGATAGGAGTTGCTCAGGGATACAATCCCACTTGGCTACATTTCCTAAAAAGATGCCAACCCACTCAGCCAAACACCCCTTCAACTGAGGGCTTAACCGTCAAATCAGGCATCACCAAGCTGGCATTCCACCAAGTGCAGGAAACCTTCCTTATGACAAAAGAGAGCTTTAGCCTTATATTTACACAGCACACTGTTTAATGATCCTCATTAAAACAGTAGGATTAAAACATAAGGAAAAGGTCATTTTGCCAAGTTATTAGGCCCTCTGCAGATTTCTAGCAGGCTACTACCATTAAATCCAGCCTTTAGAAGACAGCAGACATTGCTAGAAATCCCAACACACTTTATAAGATGAGCTACAAACCAATTCAGTGCTTCTAATAGACCATCCATTTACTGCAACCTGACTAAACTCTTATTGTCCAATTTCAAATCCCAGGCTCTAGCTACTTTCTTGACAGCAGCAGAATCTTTAACTTTCAAGGAGGTAAGTTTGTTAATCACATCTTCCTTTATACTCTTAATAATCACATCAACATTTCTGCTCTCATTCTGAAAATTTCTTTTATTTCTTTCCTGCCAAACATGGTATACTGAAGAAGCAACAAGAAGCTTTTGCAAGATGACCCAAATGTTGTTATTCAACTTCTTAGCAGCAATAATATTCACAATATCCACTAAACTGTTTTGTGAATTCTGAAAATTTCCTTTATCTTTCATTTCTTCCCAAATCTTGGCTGAGTAATGACATTTGAAAAATAGATGTTCATGACTGTCTGCACATTCTGAACATAGAGAGCATTTGAGATCAGCCTCTTTATCCCACTTTAAAATTTTATCCTGTGTTAATAGCTTCTCTTGAATAGCTAACCACAAATGAAAGTTTGATCAGGGATTAGTATTTGAGAAACCATACCACATGGCTCCAACTGAACTGTAGGCCAGTTATCCCCGCATACATAACCAAGCAACTTAAGTAAGCGAAAGGACCTCCCTTCGAAGGATTCAAGGAGAATCTTATGATATAAATGACACTAACTAGAGAGAGAGAGTGAGGGTTGGATGATCTTAGAGAGAGAAAGTAACATGGAATGGATGAATGTATTATGTGTGAAATATGGAAAATGAAACAACCAACACCCCGCTCCAAGGCAGGAGAGGGCATATATAGGTCCTAAAGGCCGCCCAAGGGCTAATGAATGGCTTCCCATGGCCTTGGGGCTGACTATATTACTATCTAATCATTACACTAACTACGAGCAAAGAATGATACAACATGGAAATGACCGACACTTTTTGTGATTCCAACAATCTCACCCCTAAGGGAGTCACTCCATTATACAAAACTTTATAAGCCTATGTACTATGCTTTTCTTAGTCTTTAGCTCGCCTTTTGACATTCTCTGTGAGTATGTTGTAGTGATCATTGATTTCTGGATTTGAGCTTGAGATACCTGAACTTTTATTTGACATTGTAAACCATTGAGCAGTCTTGAGATCATCAACCAAGCACAATCTCTTCGCCATCATGTAAATCTGATTGCCATCTTGTGTGAACTTGTGACTTCTTGGACCGACAATGCTCATACCATTCTTTTAATTATTGACTTGGAAAGCTATTAATGTTGCATCTTTCTTGAAATCTAAAACCTTACCACTTCGTCCACTTCGAGAAAGACGTCGGTATCATAGTGACAGAAACTTCTTTGAAATTCATTGACTTTATATACTTCGTATACTTCAAGATAGACGTACGGATCAAAGTTGCGAATTCCTATGAAACATGTACTTGAGCTTTCATGATGTCTATTATGTAGTCCGGTCGGGTATGAGACATGAGGCTTGGATCCAATTGTAGAGTCAGCTGGAAACAGGTACCTTACACCACCATCTTTTAAGTTTCCTGCAATAAAACATTAGCAATAAAGCGGGGGACGAATATGATCTTGGTCATTCGCCCAGGTTTGGTTGGAATAACCTTCACCACCATAGGCTCGTACCTGTGATCAGATAGATTCATTAAGAAGAATCTTCTTGACAGGATTACCATGCTATAGTATTGAATCTTCTAACACATAAGTAATTAGATATTCATCGTACTCACATGTTCTCATTATCGGAAGTCTCAAGCAGACAGCACGATAAGAGATAATACCAGTGAGTTACTATCGCACCGAATTGATAAGAGTAATCTGGATTCGAAAATCATCGCCGTGTCCACTTCTAACGGCTTTTATGACATATCGAGAGTTTTAAGCATACAAAAACTTTAACCGTTGATCCATATCCTGAACAAGTTTTATTCATAAATAATCGCACATTTTGCTTCCAGTTGTCACAAGCTTGATTCATAAGAATCGCACAATTCACGCTACCATAACTGGTTTAGAAGTTAGGGCTCAAGCAGGATTATTACCATCTCATTGAATACCTAAGTATCACTCGAATGTTCAGGCAAACAACAAGGATCTTGCGTAGGACTCTTAATGTAATTACTTGATATTCACATAGTGTGAGATAACAAGCTAAAATTATGACAAGTAACCTAATGAGATTATGGATTTAGGATCTCTTTTATGGCTCTAGACTCAATAGTGCACATTTAATTTTAGTGATCAGAGGCTGGAGCTGATTGCCACCTTTCAATATCAACTAACTCAGAGTGAGAAAGTCAATAGATATAGTGATCCTCCGGGAGTTATTAAAACCAAAGTCTTGTCCGACTTTGGAAGTGGCTGTATAGGGGGTTTGTGCAAAGCGTCACCTGGTCCAAGACTTGTCTTCAATGTCAACAACACTAAGTGTTCCTTTCACACTATGTATTGACCCAGTTTCTGCCTAAGTGTATAGATGGCTTCTTTCTTTTCACCCTTTATCCTTACATTTCTTTTTCATTCTTCAACCCCTTCAGTGCTTACCGAGACTATGCAATAACTAACCCACTTGGATTGGGTAGTCCAGTGTTTTAGTCCATCTCAACGGCATATTCCCGATTCTTACTTTTCTCCTTTTTAATCCATACCTAAGGAACTTCTACACTAACTAGTGGATTATTACTTGGTAGATCCCTCCGGTTTCTGGATGATCATTGGATTTGAATACCTATACCTAACCACCTATAACTCTATAAAATTAAGTACATGGTCGGTCTTTTGGGGTATTCCATCAACCAATGACAAACCATAATGTTTGAAAAATTCATTCAAAGTGTTTTGATAAAAATAGACCAAAGGTTTACACTTTGAATGTTTTTAATCATCACTAAAAGCGCCCCCTTAACAAGGGCATCGTAAATCGTATAACATGCTAAGATGTGGAGTGCATCGAGTTCTATTTTAATTGATTACTTCTGTTCAATAACATTAAGTCCAGGTTAAATCACATTTTACTCCGCTTATCCAAAATGTTAATCCTTGAGGGATATTATAATATGTGTGCCGAGTAAAAACTATTGAGGTTACATAAGATGTGCCGAGTAAAATATTTTAAAGATTTTGAATTACTAAAACTCCTTGAAAAATTTGTACTCGAGCCCATCTTTTTTTCACCAAAAATCTAACACTATTTATTAACATATGTCACAAGATAATTATTTATGAGGATCTGACCTTATAAGATTGAGAACAAATATGATATATCATATGGTCCTTTGAAGCAGCTGTTAGGTCATCCTTCGTAAATCTCCCACTAACGAACATTTCGAAAGCTCTCATAACCTTCTTCTTTTCAAGAGGTTTCACTGACTTTCCCTATCCCACGAGCACTCTTCAGCGTTGCTTCAACTTCTATTCAATTATGAAAAGTCTTTGCAATCAAACTTCGAGGATAAGAACAGATACAGATACCTATGTAACTTAGCTTGTGTGGTTGTCTGTTTATGTTGATGTTGTCTATTAGCTTCCCTAAACCAGCAATCTTGATCTGAGTAGATTCAAATCCTTTCTTGCAAGCCGAGTAAAAGAGGTCTCTTGATGTATGATAGCTCAAATATTGAAGTACAAACAATTAATTCAAAACTAAACACCAAAGACCAATAAGTCCCGGATGTCTGCAGTTTTCCTTACATGAGATTTATGATATAAATTGTAACACCAAAGATCCCCAATTAAGTCCCGGAAGTACACAATATACCCTCTAAAAAGATACGAAGTGATAACACATAAGTCAACTAAGTCCCAAATGTACACATTTCCTTCCGGCGCGGATATACTGACAAACTGAATGGAACATCATACATATCATACCTAATATGTAACCTCTTTTATCAAATATATCTACTCCTTTTATAAATTAAACTATAGTGATTGACCGTAAAAGGAAGCATTTAATTGAATCAGCAACCAATCTTCCTCACGCATAGAATAAATCTTCTTACAACCACATCCCCCTCAGTAATAAATGATGCATACTTGAAATCACAAGAGATCTCTACCCCAGTAGTTGAAATTGGGTGCACCCTAAAGTAACAATTTAAACACTGATTTTCTCTGCGTTAAGACATTTGTCTTCCAGGAGATGACCTAAAATGATATAGGGTATGAATTCTATCACGTTAACATTATTATCTTTCTTGCGTAAAACTATTCCTTACCCCCTAGCCAGGTTTTGAACCTCGGAATCACAAAACCTAGTACGCAAATATACATGAGATTGTGTTCGAGAGACTGATAAGCATAAATCTATTTCCTGAGAATCAACAAAGTATAAAATGCAAATAAATCCATCAAGTTTGTGAATCTAATGACATCTTAAGCTCGTGTAGTTAAAAATCCATTAACACCCCATAAATTGTGATCCGTCAATTTCTAGAAATTTTACCGTTTAATCCGAGAGACTTATTTTGAAAGACCTTTTAAAAGTATAATTTGAAGACGCATTCTCCCCTTAAATAATGATCCTTATCTATTAAAGGAGTTGTTGTCATTGAAGTGAGGTGGTCGGTAATTGTCTTTGAAAATCTTTTTGTGATTACTAAAAACACGGATTCATTGTTAAGACAACTGTTTACCAATAAAAATAAGAATTCTCTTTTTTGACAAATAAATGCACTGAAACGACACATTATTTGATATAGGAAGCACGTTTTGTGATGCAAAGTAATCATAAGCGCTTTGCAGGACATAAAAGTAGACCATGCCCGAGAATAAATTTCTCGGATGAGATGTCCAGTTCTTTTATTGTCGGAATACCTGCCTATTAAAATGAGGACCGGATTGCTATAGCGGAAATAATAAGCAAGCCATATGGCATGTTTTTGAAAATCAATTGAACTATGCACGTACTTTATTTATGACCACGTTCTTTATTGAAAGACCTTTCTAGGACGAAAATATTAACGTTTGCAAAAGACATGCCAATTGAAAAAACTTCTTTTTATTGTATATTTGTGTTTTTATAAAGGTTTTATAAAATGAAAATCTTTTTGGCTTTTCTGATTTTATATTTTTCTCTTTTGTTTTATAAAAATAAAAATAAAAAATCTTTTTGTGTTTTATGATTTTAAGTATTTACTTAGGATACAAGAAGATTTCTCTTCTTTAAAGATAAAGTGCACTTAAGCATACACTCTTTCATTTCATTGAGAAGCGGGGCCTAAAGTGGTAGTCCATCATACACCGTAATCATAAGCACGGGTGTTGATCTGAAGTAATCAACAACCATTGTCCTTGTTCATCATACATAAATTCCTGGAACCCTTGGTTTATGATATATCACTTTTTTCAGCAAACAAACTCCGAGTCTTTCCTTTTCAGGATTGCAAAATGTACCTGCACTTAAGTTAAGAGTACCTGCACTGACATTGAGAGTTTGATCGCATTTATAAGGGTTAGTGATATAATCATTTGAACCATTTGGGAGTTCACAATCAACCTTTGTTGTGCTAGATGTGAATGTCTTTCCAGTTGGAACCCACTTAAGACCAGCAGTGTTAAAAATTCTACCCGTCGGTATCCACCTAAGGTAAGATCTAGGAGTGTTTGTTTTCTCATGCACAGCGGAAGACTTATTGGGAGAAAAACTATGTCCTGTAACGATCTTCCTACCAGGTTTCTGAGTATGACTCGTTGGATCTACGGGTTTGTTACTGTTTCTAGTCTTATTGGGTTGAATCTTAGCACGAGAATTCACTTCTTTCAGGAATTTTGTTATACAGGCATCATGATTTGCATTAAAGACACACTTTTGACAAGTTGAGCACACAAAGTGTTTGAAGTCAGAGAAAGGACTAGAATTCCTAGAGTGATCTGCTTTTGGCATAACAGTTGTCGTTGGGCAACTACTCTTAGATGTTGGCAAAACCCTAGATGTTTGATTATTGCTCCTAGGTTTTGATTTGCAACTCTTAGTAGTGTTTTGTGATTTAGCAGATGGCATTACACTAGTTGTTGACTTTCTATCTCTTTCTTGTGTCTTTTTCTTAGCTTCCTCTAGATAGTAATTATGAACCATGTCATTTGAACTAAATCTTGGCATGTTCTTAGAACTATTCCTAGATGAGCTAGATGCAATCATATGATTAGGTTTTGCAAAAGCAGATTCTCTTCCCTTAGGCAAATAATGTTGAGTGACTGGTTTTGACAAAACGTTATTCACATCAACTTGGGAGGCAAACCGTGGTTTTGAAAAATTAGGTCGTTCAGATTTAAACGCATTCGGTTGTCTAACAACTGATTGGTTTCTGGGTGGTTGTAAAACCGGTTTCCCCAAGATTGATGGTTTTGCAAACTTAGTATCCACGCTATTTCCTTTTAACTTTCTTAATTCGTTTTTCAACGCTACATTCGCAAAAACCTTTTCCTGAATCTGAGCCTTTAAATCAGCATTTTCAACAGTCTTACTATTTATTTGAGCAATCAGTGAGTCATTATGGTCTTTTGTCTGAACTCGTGTCGTTTTGATAGAATCGTAAAGATCTTTGTAAGTCTGTTTTAAATGCTCATTTTCCTTATGCAACTTCTCATTATCTGCAAGTAATTTAGCCACACTATGTTCCAATTCGATATTGATCTTTTCAAGTACCTCAATTTCCTTGTTAATCTTGGCTTTATTACTTGTTTCATTCAAAATTTGACCATGTTGCCCGTCTTTTAAAGCTTGATTTTGATATTTAAGTTCCATGTTAACACAATGTGTTTCCATTCTTGAAAAGTCTTTTTGAAGTTGGGCAACGGTCTTTTTGAGAAAAATATTTTCAGACTCGAGAGATTGGTTTGAAAATTCAGTTGTCATGTTATCAAATGATGGATCAAGTAAAGGACATGAAACTTGACATTTTTCAGCATTCTGTTCAATCTCTCCTCCCCTATGACACATATTTGTTGAATCAGGAATGGTATTTCTATCAACCTTTTCCAACAGATGTGTGTCATAAATGGGTTCAGATTGCACATAATGTTGTTGTTCATTAGCAAGAGTATCATGTTGAACAGTCAATTGTACCTCAGCTAATGGCTGTTTGTCATTCACGGAGTTGATCTCTGCATCCTCAGCATGTGTATCTTTCCCGGATCTGCTGCTTGAAACATGCCTTTCTGATTCTGTCTCATTGCTTTCCGTAACAACCAAACCAGCATCTAATGTTGTACTCGAATCCACCTTTCCCTCTTTTGACTGCATCACTCTATCATTCACCCTTCTGTTATTTTCTCGTTTATGCTGTGCTCTTTCATCAATAGACTTCTTAACGGATTTCATGTGTTGGATCAATGTATCACGGAATTGTTGAATCTCGGTTCGAGTATATTCAATGAATTCAGTTTCTTGAAATTCTTCTCTATCGAGTTGCTTTTCTAGATTACCCAAGTTAAGTAACAACGATTCTGTGAAAGTCTGATTATCTTGATTCAATAGTGCCACACATGCCCGTTCGAATCCTCCCTTGATTGAAAAAACCTTAAGATGTGAATGGAGTAGGCGAAATGATTCCATGCATTTTTCCTTTGCTTTGTCTTGCATTTGTTGCAGCTGATGCATTTCTCTCTCTTGAGAATTAGAATTCAAAGATTCCATTGAAATTCGATGTGTGAAATAAAATTAAAAATCTTAAGTAGATTAAGTGATTGTTGTTGTGGTTTGAAATCAATTAACGTTCACGGGATTTACAAGTTTTTGATTAAAACCGAGAAAAGAATCGTATCTTTCACGGGATTTTACAAAATCAAGAAGAAACCGTGAAACAATAATGAATTGATGTCGAAATCGTTGTTGAACAATATTAGTGGCTAAGCAAATCACTGTTGTGGCAATATTAGTGGGAATTTGATCCCAAGAAGTACTTTTAGAACTAATGCAGTGATTCATAGTATGAAAAAGAAATCTCTACTGGGGTGAAAACAGGGCTTTGTTAAAAGTTAAAACAGTTAGGTCCCCCTCATACCCCATTAGCTGAATAGCATCAAATATAGCCTGATTATGCAAAGAATCTATCCCATCAGCATCATCAAAAAGAAGATCACTTCTTATTGATGCCTCTGAGATATTCACATGTTTTCCAGCTACTTTGGCAGTAATGTACCTAACATTGTTGATTGTTTTGGATTTAGCAGACATCCAAAACTGTTCAACAAATGTAGTAGAGACTACATGACTTAGAGTGAGAGCATAGTGAATGGAGCTTCATGTAAGAAAGTCTATAATCTCATGAAAATTGGTATTCCCATCAGTCTTTTCCAAGTAAGCGACCATGTTGTGTTTAGCATAAGATTGAAGAACAGCCATATGTGTAGAATTAATGATCGTCAGTGATTAAAATATTAGGGTTTGTTAGAAGAGAGCGATTAAGAGAGTTTACGTGAGTAAATTGTGCAATTGAGATGGGTTTATATAGGTTGGACAAACCCAAAAGCAAAGAAACCGGTACAATTTACACTTTAAACCCTTGGCGGTATTTTCTCCAACGGCTTTATAGCGGTACTATCTTTGCCTAGCGGTACTAACTTTGCACTATCGGTACTAACTTTTGTCAATCGTTCGGTTCAAGAATTTTCTAACTCGTTCGGCTCAAGGACAAAGTTACTCGTTCGGTTGACAAAGGTTTAGACTGGTTCGGTTGTCAAAGGAATGGTTTAGATCGGTTCACACTAGACAAGTTTAGTTCGGTTGCTTCAGAATCAACTGGTTCGGTTGCTTATAAGAGATTGGTTCCTAAAGGGTTTTTTGACTAGTTCGGTTGCTTAAGATTTTGACTAGTTCGGTGCCGTCTTGGTTTGAACTCGTTCGGTTGTAAAAGCTTGAACTAGTTCGGTGCTCAAGTTTTTGACTAGTTCGGTTTTCAAGGAAGAGTGACTAGTTCGGTTGATGAATGAATTAACTCTTTCGGTTGTTTCTGAATGACTAGTTCGGTTGTAGAAGTCTTGAACTCGTTCGGTTATGCTTGAGTTGAACTCGTTCGGTTGCTTCACAGAGTTGCTAGTTCGGTTCGACAAAGCATCAAACACCTTGAACGCGTCTTCTTCTTCTCTTCGTTTCAGCCAAGTTTGTCTTTGTTTCGTTCCACAAAACGAGACCACAAGATAATAAGCTACGATGATAAGCACTTTTACACCACAAAATAAGCTCTTTTATACGAGCAAATAAGCCAATACGCACCCTTATGGTTAAACTGCTCTTGACTTTTTCTAGTCTTGAAGCAAAAACAAAAGAATACGCACCCTTATTGAGTGAAATATAAGCCCAAAGTAGAATGAAATGAACAGTAAGCCCACATTAAAATTGTAGCAACAACAAAAAATGACGAGTGAAAGTTAAATAAAAATAAGCCGAATAAAGTAGAAGAAAATAAGCCGAACCAATAAGCTCAAAACAAAACCACAAACACAATGAAAAAACTAAAGGAACCAAGATAGAACCATGGCTCTTGATACCAATTGAAGAAAACTCATTTCACACAAAAGATGAACTAGAGAGAGAAAGTTGAGAGAGAAAGTAAAAAGGGAAAATAAGAATGGTTGATTGAACTATGTGAAAATACAAAGAGAACCAACACCCTCTCTATGTGTGGAGAGGGTATTTATACTTACATGAGGTGGACATGGGCCTTGGTTACATGGGCTTTCCATAGACCTTGGACTAGTTACCTATGTAAGTTTCCAAATATTGTTATACGAGCTATCTACCGATATCTATGAAGTGACCGAGACTTTACTAGGAATTTCGTATTCCTAACACATGTGCTAAGCCTATCTTCGACATATTAAACTCTGTTAGCAGGATAAAATCCTACAAAAAACTTAAACCCATCAACATAATTACATAGAAAATCAAACAGTTTTAAGGTTTAAACTACCATCTAAGGGCCACTAAACATTAAAACTCCCTACATTCTCTCAATTAATGATAACACGTTATATGTTGACATAGCTACACCGTTTTGGTTATAATTTCTTCATACGAACTGCGCTTCTAATGATTCAAAAAGCCATGCAACTGGGAGAGGGAGATATAGGACTTTTTGGAGTCAAATCTAAAATTACAACCCATTACCGTCACTAGTCAAATCAACTAAGAATTTAATTTTTGATGCGAGTCAAACATTCTTGATGCGGGTAGCTTCATGAATATGATTATATCTCTATCGAAAGTTACAAGAAGAGACAAGAACAAAGAACTATGATTATGTTATTATAAGTTAATAAAAGATGGATCGAGAAAGAATCAAGCGAAGGAACAAAGAATAAATGAAGAATTAATGATAACACGTTAGATGTTGACATAGATACACCGATTTGGTCATAATTGCTTCATATGAACTCCACTTTTATTTATTTAAAAAGCCACGAAACCGAGAGAGAGAGATCTACAACTTTAGTTTTGGAGTCAAATCTAAATTTTCACCCCATTACCATCACAAGTCAAACCGATATATTGAGTAGCAAGAAAAATAATTTTAAATAAAATTGGTTAACTTTTGCATGCAAAAAGAGGTGGGGATTTTCCTAAAAATTTTTTTATTAATTTATCATAAGAATTTTCAAAATTTTTGACCAATAATTTTTTGAACGAATGGTTCGTTGCTATATTAGCAATTTCGTTGCCAAATTAGCAATTTCGTTGCCAAATTAGCAATTTCGTTGCTAATAATTGAAGGTTTATTTGGCAAAAATATAGAATTTCGTTTCTAAGTTTTTTGCAACGAATACTTTAGCGAAAGTCGTTGCTAAAAAAGAGAGGGAATGTTCCCTCCAAATTTTTAGTAGATAGCAACGAATTTATCAACTAAAAATCGTTGCTAACCAAAGATTCCAATTTTGCTTAATTTCGTTGCTAATGTGTGAATTTAGCAACGACTTATCGGTTGTTGCAAAATTTTCGTTGCTATTGGCACTTTTTCTAGTAGTGCGCGTGGAGGGGACATGGATTTTGGTGTGAGGTTTTGGAGTACATAGAGAGCAAAACAAAATAGTACGGTCATCGAACGTACGATATAGTGTGGGGGGAAATGGAAGACTGTGCGCCCGACCGTGGTTTGGTTTTGTGAAATCTCCGACGAATATTAGATTAATAGGGCGATGATTCACTATCAAGTTGAAACCGAAAACACCTTTAAACATCGTCGTTGTTGGGAGGTTTTAAAAGATAGTCTGAAATGGAAAGAACAAGAACTTCCAAAATTTGCCACACAGTCTGAGGGAGGTAGCAAGAGACACAAGTCATCTGGTTCTAGTTCATTCAACACAGAGTCTGGGAATGCTAGTATTAATCTGAATACTAATGCTGGCGACAACGATGAAGATGAGGTGCAGGAAATTCGACGAACAATCGGCAGGGACAAAGCAAGAGCTGCTGGGAAAAATAAAGGGTCAAAAGTGTCGGGATCGTCAACTATGAATGACGATGCATTGGCTAGGTTGATGGTAACCGAGATGACAAATCAAGACAAAGAAGAATGCTTAGCATTTATAGAGATCAAAAAAGGAAGGTGGAATGTCGTGAATGAGAGGTTGCAGCTCAGGATTATCGAGCACGCCAAGAAGACATAAGGTTCTATCTCCAGCCATACGATCACTTAACCGGGGACCAGCGGATGGCAATGGATGAAGCAAGGGCGGCGATTAAGGCGAAGTATAATTTGCCATATTAGTTTACGTTTTTATTTATCTATGTATCGTGTCATTTTTATTTATCTATATATCATTTTTAAGTCTTTAATTTATGAATAAAAGTTTTAAATTTAGTTTACGTTTTTATTAATTTGATACGTTTGCATTTACGTTAATATTTATGTTTTTAGTTTATGAATAAAAGTATTTAAATAAAAAAATGGTGACTAAAGTGAGTTTTAGTTGATAGGTGAGTTGCTAATACGGTTTAAAAGTGAGTTGTAGTGAGTTTTAAAGTTGGAGAGAGAAAGCTGATACGACACTGACGTGTCAGGTGAATTTTGTATCCATCCAACCTTATATCAAAAACACAAGAACACAAAGTTTGAATTCAACCAACCACCCCTTTTATTCTTTTAACACAACATGTGACTACCAGTACGATATGGTAACACATTTTGAGTTCAAAAACTTACAAGTGAAATAACATAATACAACTGAAACTAAGAATAATGAGAAAAAACTTAGAGAGAAAACTAAACGATTACACACAAGAATAAATAAACCCTAAGTTATAATGAGGTATATATAGCTACACTTTAGACTTTCAAAGCTCTTCAATCAGCACCCTTCAACTTGCATAAACTTCCAAATTTGACCCTTATACTTTCCTTGACTTATTACTTCAAACTAAAATAGAAAACATAACAAAAAATACTTTCCAACTTTACACAATAAGCCCCTTAGCTTATATTTCAATTCCCCCCATAAGCTAAAGCTGGAACAAATCCTTTAGATTCAGCGTATCATAAAACTTCTTGTGATCCTCAACACTTAAGCCCTTAGTAAAAATGTCATCAACATTTTCCTTATATTTTACTTTTATTGTTCTTATAGTACCATCAGCAATCTTATCCTATAGAAAGAACAAGTCTATCTCAAAATGCTTTGTTCTTTCATGCAGAACTGGATTAGCAGCAATTTGCATTGCACTGCTATTATCACAGCTCATACCAACAGGAAAAACAACCTTCACTTTCAGATCACTACAAATTTTCAACATCCACATAACTTCACAGGTCACACTGCACATAGCCATGAACTCAGCCTCAATTGAAGATCTTGCCAAAACATATTGTTTCTTACTTTTCCAAGAAACAAGATTATTTCCCAGATAAACAGTAAAACCAGTAACTGATTTTCTGGTTACCTTACATTTTGCCCAGTCATAGTCAACAAACACTTTTATATCAAACTGATTGCTTTTCTTAAATTCTATCCCTTTACCAGGTGAGTCTTTTTGATATCTCAAAACCCTAAAGGCAAGTTTAAGATGTGAATGCATTGGTGAATGAATTACTTGACTTAGACAATGAACTGCATAACATAGATTTGGTCTTGTCAAAGTCAAATATATTAAATTGCCTACCAGCTTTTGATAGTTATTAACACCAAGCAAAGGTTTATCCTCAACAACAGATTTTAATTTGTTCTTACTTGATACATTCACATATTCAATTGGATTGTTACAAGGTTTAGAAGCAAGCATTACAACTCTGCAAGTAACTCCAAACAATATTTCCTTCATGTCAAACAAACACCAGATTCATTTTCTATTACTTCAATTCCCAAAAAATATTTTAGTTTCCCAAAGTCCTTAGTAAGAAATTTAGTGCTTAAAAACTGTTTAACTTGTTCAATTTCTTTTATGTTGTTACTAGTAACTTCAATATCAGCTACATACATAAGTAAAACAATTAATACACCATTTTAGACTTAATAAACAAGGATGGATCATTTTTACTTTGTTCAAAACCATTTTTTTAAGAACTAAAGTTAATTTTTCATTTCATTTTCTTGGTGCTTGTTTTAGGCCATACAATGATCTAATTAGCTTACAAACTCTACTATCATTTTTATCAAAGTATCCCTCAGGAAGTTTCATATACACATCTTCAACAAGCTCACCATACAGGAAAGCATTATTGATATCAAATTGAAACATTGGCCAACTATTACAAACAACAAAACTAATGATGCATCTTACAGTAACAATCTTAACAACTAGAGAAAATGTCTCCTCATAGTATATTCCTTCCTTATGGTAAAACCCTTTGGCAACCAACCTAGCCTTAAACTTTTCAATATTGCCATCAGACTTATATTTTAACTTAAATACCCATTTGCAGCCTACTGGATTTCTGCCACTAGGTAACTCAGTTAATATCCAGGTATTGATTCTATTTAGAGCTTCCAAAGATTCATGGCTTCTATCCACCTATGATCACTAGCAGCCTTTAAATATGTCTTAGGTTCAATAATTTTATTTAAACTAGTAGCATAAACAAAAATTATCCTTACTTAGATGAGTATAATTGACAGTTTTATCAATACCATATTTGACTTTCTTATCTAAAACATAATCTCTTAATTTTCTAGGCAATGTAGTCTTTCTACTTGACTTCCTAGGTAAATCAGCTTGACTATCTCTATTATTTGTTAAAGTTTCAGACTCTGCAAACTTTGCAGGCTCTGCAGACTCAAAAATATTACCTAAAAGACCAAAATCCTCATCCTTATCCATTTTATCTAAATCATCAGATAGTGAATTAACATGGTCACTAGTGTCCTCACTAGTAGAAATACCTCCTAAGTGATCTTTCCTACTACCAACAAGAGTATTGTTCTCTTGTTGTATAAAGATATTCTCTTTAACAGGAGTGAAATAACCTTCATCAAAAGTAGCAGCCTCTTGTTGTATGATAGATGAATCAAGATCACTGGCTGCTTTATCACTAGGAATGACACATGGTCTTTGTGGCTTACTATCAATATCCTCACTATCACTAATGCCTCTATTACTCTCCCTCAAATCATCATTGGACTTATTGGACTTTGTTTTTCCACTCAAATCACCATCATTATCAAAGAAGTTTAAACTATTTAAACCATTTTGTTCAAACACGAACTCTTTAGTCAAAGAATTATTCTTAAAAAGATATACTGTCTCATAAAATTTACATCTCTTGAAAACAGAAAACATTTGTTATCCAAACTAAACAGCTTATATCCTTTCTTAAGAAAAGAATAACCTACAAAACACATTTCTCATATTTGTAACCAAATTTATTTGACTCATTTAAGACAATGGAAAAACATAAGCACCCAAAACTTTTCAAATGAGAGAGACTAGGTTCTAGACCATATACTAATTCATAAGGATATTTTCCTCCTAAGACTGCAGTGGGAAGCCTGTTAATCAAATATACAGCAGTTAGAATATACTTAGTCCACATGTTCACAGGTAATCCCCCTGAAACATGAGGGCTCTATCAACATTTAACAAATGCTTATGTTTCCTTTTAGCTACACCATTCTGTTGTGGTGTGTAAGCACATGTTGTTTGATGTAAAACACCATTTAACTTTGCAAAATCATTAAACCTTTTATTTACAAACTCTGTTCCATTATCACTTCTAATTATTTTAAACATTTTTCCAAACTGAGTTTTTATCAGATTATATAGAGTAACAACATGATCAAATACTTCATCTTTAGTTTTCATTAAAAAAACCACACAGACCTGGTGTAATCATCAACCACTGTAAGGAAATACCTAAATCCTTCCCTACTAGTCACCCTATAAGGTCCCCATACATCTAAGTGTATCAAGTCACCTAAACTAGTAGTCTTATGATCACTCAAAGGAAATGGTTCCCTTGTTTGTTTTGACCTGTGACAAATCTCATAAGGACCACCATTTTCATCATTTTCTAAATCAATTTTATCTTTTAAAACAGTTAAGACTTGGTCAAAGGAATGACCAAGTATGTTATGCCAAATACATTTAGAAATATAACAATTAACAATGTTTTCATTAATAATTGTTTTACCTTCATCAAAAAAATATAAACCATCTCTTTGACTACCAGTCCCCATCAGGGACCTTTGAGTTAAGTCCTGAATTAAACACTTAGACTCAGTCCAAGAAATACTAACATTATTATCCTTAGACAATTTGTGAACAAACAACAAACTCACATGGTATCTAGGAACAACCAATGCATCCTTTATAATAAGAGTTTTAGAAAGTTTATAGTGTCTAATTTGTATAACATGTGCAATACTCTCGTTGGGATGTGCAATAGTAATATTTAAATGTAAAACATCCAAGACATTGAATAATAATTTAGCACAAAAGGTAATGTGTTGACTGGCACTAGAATCCACAATCCAACCAATATAAGTAATATATGTACTTATATTAGTATTAAAATTGAAAAACCTACAACTCATGTGTCACACCCCGACTCAGACGGAAACACGAGGTGTGACGGAGAATTGATTCTCACAACACAAGATACAAGATAGAGAAAAACTAAAATGAATTCATAAAAGTGTCGTGACATTCTCTGACCCAAAGTAAGAACTTGAGTGAAGATAAGTCAAAGAACACATCACATAGTCTTAAAGATTACAACCAAGTTTCCACGCAGGGAATGATGCAACTCTCAAGATAACAATCCCCAAAATGCCTAAGTTCAAATAAAGTTTTAATTCGTGATCTCTCAAAAGATGATCCATACATGATGCTCCTAAGGTCTGCTAAAGCCTGCAACTTGACTTCAGTGATCATTAATAACACCTAAAAATGATACTCTAAAATGTCAACAAACGTTAGTGAGCTCGTAGGTTTGGCAGTAAACCCAATTGCTATGCCATAGTTTTAAGTAGTGGACAATTGTGCAATATGACAGTGAATGCATGCAATAGATTAGATTCTGACATTGTAACACCTTGCTATCAAAGATCCATTGATACACAACCAAAATGATACCAACGCTTCTCAAAGTTCTAGCTCTTAGTTTACTCACACCTAAGCCTACCAGCTGGAGCTATACATAGGGTGGAAGATCCACAAGTTTACAAGATCACAAAACAAATTCAATTCAAATCTCATGACATTCATATAGCAGTCATAGGCACATAGCATTGTCCAAAAAGATAAAAAGTTTCACACAGTAATGAAAACAAGTTCAAAACAAATTTGAGTATCATTTTCCCCCAACGGAAAAGAGTTAAAAAGTGGGGCTACGAGAACTCACCTTAAGCAAGAAGGTGATAAGTAGCAAAGATCCAGATCAAACAAGCAAATGCAACGACGTCCGGACATGACCTAGTCGAATTAATGTTCAATTTAGATCTATGCTTTCAAAAAGAGTTTAAGGTTGATGCATAGAGATCAGATGTGCGTTGTACGGACACCCTTAACATTTTTAGTGGTGTGATGGTTGACGGTTTAGATTCTAAGATAGCATGTTCTAGTTCATACCTTAGTATAATATACTTATACTATTTAAGTAAAAGTAGACAAGTAATATAAGAAGACTTAGATAATAGACATTTAGAAATATACTTCGGTAAATATATTCGGTAACCTTAGTTACCTTAATTATTTGTATAGATTATAAGAAATGAGACGTTTATTTATGCAAAACGACTTGAAGAAGTTTCATATTTTATAATTATAAAAAAAAATTCGTTATTTAGTCGACTTATTAAAATAATAATATTTTATTATTTTGATGCAAAAGTAAGTTTTTTAGCAAAATCTAAGTATAGGATTTTTACGAAATTTCAACATGACCCGTTCGTTTATACTACGTTTTCCAAGGTTTCATACCTCAATTTCAAACACTTTTCCACAGTTTTACCATTTTTCGACAAAATGCCAAGAATCTGTATCTCGCAACGTTTATCAAAGCGTATTTCCTCAAACGACTTTCACTACCTATATAAATATATTTTACTTTCAAAAGTCCGTTTTAAACGTATAAAACGACTAGTTTCCGCTTATTGGGCATTTAGGCCCAATAGAGATCCAAACGTTATTATTAAGTTCTAAGATCCGATTTAGGTCCTATAACATACTTACTAACAAATATAAGTTTGGAAAATAAACCACAACGTAAGCCAAGGCTCACGAACCAAGACCAAGCCTCGGTTTGACTTGCCTTATTGGGCCGTGGCCCATTAACCCTAAAATAAGCTATTTGTAGCTTATTTTCAAGTCGTTGAGCTACGTTAGGCCTTAAGTATCATAATAAGTTATAACTGAAAGCCACAAAATAAGCCGAATCACAATAAGCCATGGCTTATTGGGCCGTGAGCATCATAAGCCCAAAATAAGTCTATTAAGCTTTTAAATAAGCTAGTAAGCTGCATAGTTCCTTTAGATATCAAATACGCTTATAACAATAAGATACCATATATAAATAACCAAAACCATATTTCCTTATTCCCCTTTTTCAACCGAAAGTCAATAAGCTCATATAAGCCGAACAAACTTATTATTTAAGCTAGAAAATAAATAAGCTATTTAGCATATAATTTTTTTTCAACCATCACAACCATGACACAAAAATGATAAATCCTTGTTCCTCTTATTTCTTGTTCGAACCGAAACAAACACCCCTTTATTTACTTTCGAAAATTTAAGCTTACGATTTATAGAAAACGCACCGTACAACATTCATCTATGCATCAATACACACCTAAAAGTACAAGTTATATTAAGTTTTGAGAACTTACAAGAATAGGTTTTGAAGACAAGATCGATACGAAACCGGACAACCCAAACGTTGTTTAAATGATACCCCAATTACTAGAATCACCCGGTAATGTTTTAAACCATCATGTTCTTGATCAAAATCAACAAAATGTATTGTTTGTGTGTGTATATATAATCGGACGAGCCAACAAAGAGAGAAAAGAAGAAAATATTTTGAAGATGAAATTAGAAATGTATGTTGTGTGTTTTAGCTTAATGTTTAAGCTTGCATTTGTACAATATGGGGACCAAAGACAAAAAAATACTACCCCACATGTTCCCTAGTGGGTTCGACCGCGAGTGGGGATCCAAGGGTCTCGGGTTTGCTTCGCTTTGTGTCGGGTTCTCTTAAGACTCAAAGTTTATGATTTTAAAACGTTACTCGAAGTTTCCTAGTATTTTTAATGGACTCAAAAATACTTTTACATGAATTTAGAATATTTACACGACATATTTCACAGTAAGACTTTTCAAATTTCGATTTGAACATTAACGGACGTGACGGGACTCGTCATTTGGCATTTCAAGCTATTTACAAGACAAACCTCCCAAAACAAGATCAAAATAGATAAAATCCTCTAAAAAAGTTTAACACAAGCACACATAACTAAGATCATCAAGATAAACATTTATTCACAACCGTCAACACGGTGACTTGATCTAACGAAATTGACAAAAGTCAAATATTCAAAGGACTAAATTAGAACATATAGATTCCAGAAAAGTGAAAGGGTTACATTCTACCCCCTTAAACAAAATTTCATCCCGAAATTCAACTAGTGCTAGAGGTAAAAAGATGCGGGTACTTGAGTTTCATTTGATCTTCACGCTCCCACGTGAACTCAGGTCCTCGTTTCGAATTCCATCGAACCTTGACGATGTCAATTCTACTCCACTTAAGTTTCTTGAACTCTCTCTAAGATTTCCACAGGTTCTTCTACAAAGTTCAACTTAACATCAAATTGGATCTCATCTAAAGGTATCTGTAGTTTTGGGTCAACCAAGCACTTCTTAAGGTTCGACACGTAGAACGTATCATGAACATCATTCAGTTCTCCAGGTAGTCTAAGTCTATAGGATACTGGACCGATCATCTTAATGATCTCAAAGGGTCCAACGAACCTAGGTGCCAATTTCCCTTTCTTTCCAAGGCGTACCACACCTTTTCAAGGCTACACTTTAAGCAAGACATACTCACCCACACTAAACTCTAAGGGTTTTCTCCTTTTGTCTGCATAGCTTTTCTGACGATCACGTGCAGCTTTAAGCCTATCCTTGATCTGCGAGATCTTCTCAGTAGTTTCTTGCACTAGCTCAGGCCTTATTAGTTGCCCTTCTCCAACTTTTGCCCATAAGATCAGTGAGCGGCACTTCTTACCGTACAAGGCTTTGAACGGTGCACACCTCATGCTAGAATGATAACTATTGTTATATGAAAACTCTACCAATGGAAGATGAACGTCTGATGTGAGGGTTGCGAAGACTTCACAGGAAGCTTTACAATCCCCTAGGCAGTGTACCTAATCGTTGTAGTGTAGTATAGGCAAGACTCGGGGGTTGTGATCGTTCTCTAGGGGAGTAGGTTGGGAAGGCTCGAACACAGTCTAACAAAATTCTAAGGGGTTGAGAGAAGATTCTTTTTATGTTTTAATATTTATAATAAAGCATGTAAATATCATGGTTTGAGAGATTAGTTTGATTAACTAATAATTAAACTAAATATAATCTAAACTACTAGTGATAACTTTATGATAAACAAATGTATTTACCTAATCATGCACTACTCTTCAGATTGCTTCTCCGAGATCTGTTGCCTTGTCACACTTGTGACGATCTGTGTAAGTATTTCCTAGGTCATGAACAGATTACACGAACCCGTCATCTATTTAATATTCCGTTAGGGCAATGCACAAGTAAGGTAATATAACGACTATTACAAGGCCCCTAAGAGTATATTAAATGCATGTGAAATATCTTAAGAGAGATCAACCATATTAGGGGTAAGGTAGTATGAAGACTGTTACCGATGGTATCCTTTCCATACACTCGCGTTTCCCTAGACGTCTATGCCAATTTAATATCTTATGGCTAGTTTTCTAGAGCCTAAAGCACATATCTATCAACAAGAAGCAACATCAAAAGGAACTACAACCTAAGTTTCATGCAATCATAAGTAAATACAAAGGAGGGTTTAGCCTAGCATGTTAAAGATAAAGCAAGAACATAAATCAATTAAACAACACATAGACATATTGAATGATTAATGATAAACAATCTTACTTGATTAAAACGTGGATTGAAGGTAGTTACAATAGGGTTTTAAGGCCCTAGAAACGACCTAAATGCTGCTAGAATGACTAGGGTTCATCTCCCTAAAATTATACAAAGTTACACACTTAAAACCCTAATTTTGGTTTAATATATATAGAAAAATTATTGTGACGACGTCGCTTTGAATTCCTGACGCCATCGCCACGTAGATGATTCTAGATCTTCTTTTAAGTCGGCCACGTTCTGAAGCCGTCACTAGATAGGTCACGACGGTGTAGCTTTATGCCTGCGACGCCGTCTTCACGCGATGTATGCATAAATCTTTAAGAGATTTGGTGTAGGTCCGTAATCTTGTCCGTTTCTTCTCCAAATGAGTCCAAGTCACGTGTATTTCCTCCAAATGATATCCAAGTGCTAAAAACCTGAAAACAAATAATTAAGCACGTAATCTGGGCATATTTGCATGATTTAGGGGGTTAAATAACCTCGAAATAGTGTATAAAATGACACCTCATCAACGTCCCAACTTCCCCCAAAGTCAAGGACGCATGCATAGAGCATGTCTTCCAAGTTCTGAATCGTACGCTCACTCTGACCATCGATCTGAGGGTGGTAAGCCGTACTCATATCTAACCGGGTTCATAGTACCTCTTGCATTGATTGCCAAAACCTTGATGTGAAATGCCTATCACGATCAGATATGATTGAGATCGGCACACCGTGCTTAGAAACGATCTCATTGAGATAGAGTCTAGCTAACCTATCCATCTTATAGTCTTCACGCATAGGTAGAAAATGAGCAGACTTGGTCAACCGGTCCACAATGACCCAGATTGCGTCATGCTCACTACTAGTCCTTGGTAGCTTTGTAACAAAGTCCATTGCTATTCTCTCTCACTTCCACTTGGGGATTTTAGGTTGCTGCAACAAGGCAGATAGCCTCTGATGCTCAGCCTTTACCTTTAAACAAGTCAAACATCTGCTAACATAAAAGGTTATATCCTTCTTCATTCCCAGCCACCAATACATATATCTAAGATCATAGTACATCTTGTCTGCTCCTGGATGTACATAGTACTTTGACTTATGGGCCTCGTCCATTATCAGGGTCCTCATATCATCCTTCAAAGGAACCCATATTCTATCCATGTAATACAATGCTCTATCACTCCTACGTTCTATCAGTTCATCTTGCCCTTTCTGCATTTTTGTCGGCTCATCAGATGCCTCCTTCTGAGCAGCTAGTATCTTATCCTTAATACTCGACTGAAGGGTCATGTTCATAGCTTGAATTCTCTTAGGTTTCACTCTCTCTTTCCTACTTAGTGCATCAGCTACTACATTCGCCTTACCAAGATGGTAGCGAATTTCACAGTCATAGTCGCTGAAAAGCTCTATCCAGCGACGCTGACGCATGTTTAGTTCCTTCTGGTTAAAGATATGCTGAAGACTCTTGTGGTTGGTATATATGATGCTCTTCGTCCCGTACAAGTAGTGTCTCCATATCTTGAGAGAAAATGCAACCGCACCCAATTCCAAATCATGGGTGGTGTAATTCTTCTCATGGATTTTCAACTGCCTATATGCATATGCTATTACCTTACCTCTTTGCATCAACACGCAACCTAATCCTAGGCCTGATGCATCACTGTATACTACAAAGTCTTCTGATCCATCGGGGAGAGCTAGAACAGGCGCGTTACACAACTTATCCTTCAAAGTTTGAAATGCCAATTCCTGCTCCTCACCCCAATTAAATGTCTTACACTTATAAGTCAAGATGGTAAGTGACTTACCAATCTTAGAAAAGTTCTCATTAATCGACGGTAATACCCTGCTAAGCCTAGAAATAAATGAACTTCGGATGGAGTTCTAGGGGCTTCCCAATTGTTAACAACTTCAATCTTACTAGGGTCTACATGAATACCATCACCATTAATCACATATCTAAGAAACTGTACTTTTTGCAACCAGAATTCGCACTTGGAAAACTTAGCATACAGTTTCTCCTTTTTGAGCAGCTCCAAGACTAACCCTAGGTGTACTTCATGCTCTTCTCGGGTCTTAGAGTAGATCAAGATATCGTCTATGAACACTATCACAAACTTGTCTATATAAGGTCTACATACTCGGTTCATCAAATCCATAAATACCGCTGGTGCGTTAGCCAGACCAAAGGGCATTATTGTGAACTCAAAATGTCCATAACGAGTTCTAAATGCAGTCTTTGGAATGTCATCCTCGTGCACTCTTAGCTGATGGTATTCGGACCTAAGATTTATCTTAGAGAAATACTATGATCCTTAGAGTTGATCGAATAGGTCTTCTATCTTAGGGAGTGGATATCGATTCTTGATGGTCAACTTGTTCAACTCCCTATAGTCAATACACATTCTAAAGGAACCATCATTCTTTTTGACAAATAATACCGGTTCCCCCCAAGGCGATGAGCTCGATCGAATGAAACCTTTGTCATGGAGTTCTCTGAGTTGACCCGATAACTCTTCCATTTCAGAAGGTGCCAATCAATAGGGAGATTTTACGACTGGCATTGCTCCAGGGATTAACTCGATACGAAATTTGATTTCTCGTGT
Organism: Tanacetum coccineum; assembly: GCA_026074375.1. Taxonomy (NCBI): domain Eukaryota; kingdom Viridiplantae; phylum Streptophyta; class Magnoliopsida; order Asterales; family Asteraceae; genus Tanacetum; species Tanacetum coccineum. The sequence continues at coordinate 80,013 of BQNB010005987.1, forward strand.
AGATGGTAATCCTGATAGGTCATCCGAAAACACTTTGGGAAAGTTTCTAACCACAACAATCTCTTCCTGTTTCTGCTCTTTGGATTTTACACTCATGAGATGCCTCACCTTCTCTTCCGGTCTTTCTCCTATGACTCTAAGCACTTTGACCTTTTGTAGTGGAATTTTAACTATTTTCTCATGGCAAACGATCTCAGCCTTGTGTTTGGATAACCAATTCATGCCTATGATCATGTCAAAACTCCCATGTCCAAATGGTATCAAGTCGATGTTAAAGACATGACCTTCTATCTCTAGTTTGCAACCTTGAATGACCTTGTTTATCTCTACTAGTTGACCACTAGCTATTTCAATCTCATAACTGAAACCTAAGTTACTGGGCTCTATGCCTAATAGAGGTATGAAAGTATTAGAAACAAAGTTATAATCGGCACCAGGATTGAATAGAGTCGTAGCGTAATGATTGTTTAAAGTAAACGTACCCGTCACGATGTTCGGGTCTTGGCGAGCCTCCTCTGCTCCCAGCATAAATGCCCTTCCACGTGCCTGGTTGCCGTTGTTCCTACGACCTTGTCCCCTATTATTAGCCACAGCTTGGTTTGGACGGTTTCCCCTGGTCTCTGTGCTTGGTTTAACCTAGGGCATGGTGCCTTGAAATGATCAGTACCACCACATTTGAAACATGCTCCATGGGCAGCAATTGGGTTTCTAGCATTCACTAGTTTCACCATCCTAGCTACCACTCTAAAATCCTTAGCAAGATGCCCAAGGCGGTTGCAGTTAAAACAAACATGACAAGGCGACTCAAGGGAGTGGTGTAGGTTATAATTTACACATTTAGGAGCTGCACCAGTGTTCTCTCTCCTCACCGGGTTAGCGGTTGTAGCAAAAGTATTCCCAATCCTAGTCCTCTTGTTATTATCCTTCACATTCCTATCCCTACTAGGCTCTCCACCATTCCATCTCTTCTTAGGGTTCTTCTTTAGTGATCCATTCCTAATAGCTTCATCAGTTAGTGTACCAGCTTTCTGCACAACCTTCTGAATTGTCGTTGGCTCCGTTGCTGCCACCATCCCTCAGATCTGTGGAGTAAGGCCATAGATGTACCTCTCAATCCTTCTGTTTTCAGGGGTAACTAGATGAGGAACTAACCTAGCCAACTCATGGAACCTATCAGTATACGCAGCATGGCCAGCCTCGACCATGTCGTTATTCCAAAACTCAGTTTCTAGTTTTTGCATCTCATTGATCGGACAAAATTCATCCCTCATTAAAGTCTTAAAGTCTTCCCATGCCATGCCAACATCGGTTTTTCGGCCTCGTATGTAGATCTGAGAGTTCCACCACGTAAGAGCCTTACCGACAAATAAACCAGCAGTGTACTTCACCTTTTGGTCATTTCCACATCCACTCATATCCTGAACTGACTCTATCTTCTCAATCTAACGGGTATAGACTATAGAACCTCCCTTCCCGTCATACTCTTTTAGGTTACAAGCTAAAAACTCGTTGTATAAACAACCCTTTTAGCCACTGTTCACAATGACATTCCTAACATCGCCCTGGATGTTGTCATTGACGGCATCGCCGTTTTGATTCCTATTGTTCCCATGATTGTTACCTTGGTTGCCTACTTGGGCTAAGATAGAGGGAAGTAAGTTCTGCAGCTGCTGTGCAATGATAATGGAAAAGTCGAGGACACCGTCAACACCATCATTCACCTCATTATCTTGACCACCTACTTAACCACCTTGTTTATTAATCCCAACATTACCCTGATCACCAGTTCGACCTCTAGTTCTTCCACTTCCTCTACCAGTCCGTCCAACCGTCCTTCCACCTTGTGGTGCAGCAGTTGATCAGCATGCACTTCGTGTCGTCATTCTTGGCGACATTATCTACACGAGGGAGAACATATATATATATATATGTATGTATATATATATATATATATATATGTATATATATATATATATGTATGTATATATATATATGTATGTATATATATATATGTATGTATATATATGTATGTATATATATGTATGTATATATATATATGTATATATACATATGTATATATATATATATATATACATATGTATATATACAGATTATATTATATAATATGTATGTATATGTATGTAATATACTTATATATTATATATATATATATATATATATATATATATTTTTTGTGTGTGTGTGTGTATTTGAATTGTTGTGTGTGTTTGTGTCGTGTGTGGGTGGGGGTGGGCTGGTGTCGACACTGATTTGCGTGAACGATATTACCGAATATGCGTGAGTCGTGATACATTTATAACTACGTTGGCCATTGAATTTATACCCGTATCCTTTCCCAGTTGTGCTCAGTATTGAGCTCACACATTTCAATGATTGACTTTTCTAATATGATAAACGATAAAACCATGGAAGCAAGTATAAGCAGAACACCGGGCACATATATCCTATAATGCAACTATATGAAGGTTCTTAGGTTATAGTCTAGGCCAAACCACCTAGTTCACTATAACCTTGGCTCTGAATACCAATCTGTCACACCCCGACTCAGGCGGAAACACGAGGCGTGATAGAGAATTGATTTTCACAACACAAGATACAAGATAGAGAAAAAATAAAATACATTCATAAAAGTGTCGTGACATTCTCCGACCCCAAGTAAGAACTTGAGTGAAGACAAGTCAAAGAACACATCATATAGTCTCAAAGCTTACAACCAAGTTTCCACACAAGGAATGATGCTAGTCTTAAGATAACAATCCCCAAAATGCTTAAGTTCAAATAAAGTTTCAATGCATGATCTCTTAAAAGATGATCCATACAGGATGCTCCCAAGGTCTGCTAAAGCTTGCAACTTGACTTCACTGATCATTAACAACACCTGAAAATGATACTCGAAAAAGTCAACATAACATTGGTGAGCTCGTAGGTTTGGTAGTAAACCCAGTTGTTGTGCTATAGTTTCAAGTAGTGGACAATTGTGCAATATGACAGTGAATGCATGCAATAGATTAGATTCCGACATCGCAACACCCTGCTATCATAGATCCATAGATACACAACCAAAATGATACCAACGCTTCTCAAAGTTCTAGCTCTTAGTTTACTCGCACCTAAGCCTACCAGTTGGAGCTATACATAGGGCGAAATATCCACAAGTTCACAAGTTTACAAGATCACAAAACATGTTCAATTCAAATCTCATGACATTTATATAGCAGTCATAGGCACATAGCATTGTCCAAAAAGACAAAAAGTTTCGCACAGAAATGAAAACAAGTTCAAAACCGATTTGAGTATCATTTCCTCCCAACGAAAAAGAGTTAAATTGTGGGGCTACGAGAACTCACCTTAAGCAAGAAGGTGATAAGTTACAAAGATCTAGATCAAACAAGCAAATGCAACGATGTCCGGACACGACCTAGTCCAATTAATGTTCAATTTAGATCTATGCTTTTTCAAAAAGAGTTTAAGGTTGATGCATAGAGGTCAGATGTGCATTGTACGATCACCCATAACATTTTTAGTGGTGTGATGGTTGACGGTTTAGATTCGAAGATAACATGTTCTAGTTCATACCTTAGTATAATATACTTATACTATTTAAGTAAAGGTAGACAAGTAATATAATAAGACTTAGATAATAGATATTTAGAAATATACTTCGGTAAATCCATTCGGTAACCTTAGTTACCTTAATTATTTGCATAGATTATAAGAAATGAGACGTTATTTATGCAAAACGACTTGAAGAAGTTTCATATTTTATAATTATAAAATATATTTTTTTTCGTTCTTTAGTCGACTTATTAAAATAATAATATTTTATTATTTTGATGCAAAAGTAAGTTTTTGAGCAAAATCTAAGTATATGATTTTTACAAAATTTCGACAAGACCCGTTCGTTTATACAACGTTTTCCAAGGTTTCATACCTGAATTTCAAACACTTTTCCACAATTTCACCATTTTCTGACAAAATGCCAAAAATCTGTATCTCGCAACGTTTACCAAAGCGTATTTCCTAAAACGACTTTCAATACCTATATAAATATATTTTACTTTCAAAAGTCTGTTTTAAACGTATAAAAAGACTGGTTTCCGCTTATTGGGCCTTAAGGCCCAATAGAGATCCAAACGTTATTATTAAGTTCTAAGATCCGATTTAGGTCCTATAACATACTTACTAATAAATATAAGTTCGTAAAATAAACCACAACATAAGCCAAGGCTCATGGACCAAGACCAAGCCTCGATTTGGCTTGCCTTATTGGCCCATTAACCCCAAAATAAGCTATCCGTAGCTTATTTTCAAGTCGTTGAGCTACGTTAGGCCTTAAGTATCATAATAAGTTATAAACGAAAGCCACAAAATAAGCCGAACCATAATAAGGTCCACAATAAGCCGTGACTTATTGGCCTTATTGGGCCGTGAGCATCATAAGCCCAAAATAAGTCTATTAAGCTTTCAAATAAGCTAGTAAGCTACATAGTTCCTTTAGATATCAAAATAAGCTATCAAAATACGCTTATAACAATAAGTTACTATAGATAAATAACCAAAACCATGTTTTCTTATTCCTCTTTTTCAACCGAAAGTCAATAAGCTCATATAAGCCGAACAAACTTATTATTTAAGCTAGAAAATAAATAAGCTACTTAGCATATAAATGTTTTTCAACCATCACACCCACGACACAAAAATGATAAACCCTTGTTCCTTTTATTTCTTGTTTGATATAACTGTTCAGATACACACCCAAGTATCCACGACAGAACTATGGAATTACACCTATCCCACTGCTCTTGAAGCATGGGATCAGTTCCATCCCTAACATATTTGCTATTAATAAAACATAATTTGTTTTTAGTATGTAAAGCAAGTGTAAAAGCAGACCAAACTTTGTAATTTTCAGTACCAGTTAACTTGAAAGTTATTAAGATGTCCCATTAGTGTCATTAGCATGAATATACAGAGGGTCATTAACATGTATATTTAGCTCATTAGAACTAGAACCCCCTCCCCCTCTAGTTTTTCTTGAGGACCCTTATTCTTCTCATCTTCAAGCATTATGACAGATTAAAGGAAAATAACAACACAACAAAAAACAAAGAGAACACAATCGACCTGAATACAAACAGGATTCAAGACCCACACAAAAAGTTGGTACCAGATACAGGATTCCTTGCCACTCAAGGTGGTATGTCAAGCATCAACCAAAAAATAATCGTGTGTGTTAGAATAAACCACAAAAGAATGTAAACAGGTCTGCAAAGCAATAACAAATCCTCCAAACTCTCAACCATAATCAAACCACCAATCAACCAAATCCAACACAAATTCCCTTGAACTAATCCCTTCGACAACTACTAAAATACTAGAAAAAAACCTAAGAGAGAGGGTGTGAGAGGTAGTTACAAAGCACACAAGCTGCCAAATACACAGACAAGATCAACAAGATCTTTAAACTCCAACAATCAGACAACACAACAAAAAAACCTAAAACACAACAAGAAACAATTAGAATCAAAACATAAATAACTAATTGAAGATCAAAAGAATTTGAAACCATAATTTTAAAAAAATTAGGGATTTCATAAAATTCTTTTAGAAATCAACAATTAATTATCAGATATAACTAAAACAAATAAACAAATAAACCAAGAACCTGAAACTAGGGTTTGATACAGTAAACCCTAGTTTTAGCAATCAAGATCACACGATCTATATACCAATCAGCTTGAATTAACCTCAATTAACCCAAAAACACACTAATTTAAAAAACCCTAAATTTTAACAAACCCTAATTTTTTTTAAAATTATTTTCCGTACCAAATCAACACGATCAGAACCAAGGCTCTGATACCATATTAAAACTACTCAAAACTTATATAAAAAACACAAGAACACAAAGTTTAAAATAAACCAACCACCCATTTTATTCTTTTAACACAACATGTGACTACCAGTACGGTATGGTAACACGTTTTGAGTTCAAAAACTTACAACTAAAATAACATAATACAACTGAATCTAAGAACAATGAGAAAAATTTAGAGAGAAAACTAAACGATTACACACACAGGAATGCATAAACCTTAAGTTATAATGAGGTATATATAGATGCACTTTATACTTTCGAAGCTCTTCAATCAGCACCCTTCAACTTGCATAAACTTCCAACTTTGGCCCTTATACTTTCCTTGACTTATTACTTCAACCTGAAATAGAAAACATAACAAAAAACACTTTTTCAACTTTAAACAATAAGCCCCTTAGCTTATATTTCAATACAACGTGTTCATATTATATAGAGAGGGTGAGTTCTTTTAACTTAGATGTATGCGACTTAACGGGGTATCCTCGTGATAGACCCTTCCCCGACCACTCCTAAATTCGTAACTAGTTGGGTTTGGACTATTGTCCTCTTACGAGAATGTCAAATACCAAGCCACTAGATTATTTGGTGATGGTTATTAGCTTATCACGTACTATCTCATATGTTTTCGTATATGCTACTTGGATCACAAACCTATACGTTTTTCTATCAAACTAAACTTCTAACCAAAGTTATTTTATGAAACATAAAAACGATAATTAGGGATATGCAAATGTTCTATTAATCAAGAGACCGATGGTCCAAGTTTTGAGTAAAACATTAAACATGTGCGAGTCCATAGGTGACGTACATGATTATGAATCATTTTCAGTTACAAAATTTCGAAAACTTAATGTAAAATTTTCGATGTCGATAGTATTTTAATTCGTACAATTCAATAAATATTTTTGACTAGTCTTTAGCCATGAATATAGCCAAACCGACAAATAAAACGTAACCTACCCCCTTTAAAATAATTAAACGCCGTTAAAATAATGAGAAGTGTATATTCGTACAAATCTTCCTAATTCAAAATGAAATGAAATTACTCGCCGGTGAAGTTGTGGGGTCATTTGATTTGATAATAAGAAATTTTAAATTAGTAAGATAATTAGTAATCTTTCTTGTATATCAATTTATTTATTATAAAGTCGTAGTAATATTTTCATTTAACCCTCATCTTTATTTATCTTTTACTATAATACCTAAATATTTTTTTATTTATAAAGTTTTCTTCTTGTCTCAATGAATTAGAAAAAAGCTTGAAAATAAAGATAACATTTGATTGGTTAAAGAGCATACTAGTTACACATTTTTTAAGAGTTAATTGCATTTTTGGTCCTTGTGGTATGGCCAAATTGCAGGTTTAGGACCCTAACTTTCGAAATTGCAGTGATGGTCTCTATTTTTAAGTTTTCGTTGCAAATTTGGTCCCGGGCCGGGACCAAACCTGCAAATTGACCAAACCACAGAGACCAAAAATGCAACCCAAAAAGACCAAACCTGCAACCCAAACTTGAAAATAGAGACCATCACTGCAATTTCGAAAGTTAGGGTCTCAAACCTGCAATTTGACCATACCACAGGGACCAAAAATGCAATTTACTCTTTTTTTTAACTATATGTTGTTTTATCTATTAAATAATTTTTTTAAAAATACATATATTATAAATATTTTTTTCTAAAATAATACTTTTTCCGTCTCATAATTATTGTTCACTTAAAAAACACATAATTTAAGAAAAAATTATTATTATAGTTTTGTCTTGCTTACTTTTTGCACAATGATAATTTTACATTTAACAAATTAAATCATAACTTTTTTAAAGTGTGTAATAATAAGCTCAAGTGAGAGTAACAAAACATAATTTAAATTTATTATTTATTTTTGAAAGTAAACAATTAATTTAGAATAACACAAAAAGAAAACGTAAACAATAATTTTAATACTAAGGAAAATATTTTTCTAAAAACTAAATAGAGTAGATATTCTTGAATCTTTTTTAAAACGGTGTTTGTTATCAGTGGTCCCCACAAGTATCTCGGGTCCGGACCCTCGCCTCTTAATAACCGGACACGTATTTAAACACGCACACACACAGCTACTCCATTCACAACAAAAACTAGTACTACTCTGTGTAAATTCATACTTATTAGGGTTTGAAATTATGGCTGAGCACGGTGAAGATAAGATAACCGAGAAGATTCACCGTCATGATTCTTCATCATCGGATTCTGATACTGAGAAGAAAGTCAAGTATGATGACGTGAAGAACAAGGATGCTGATGATAAGGTGACGTCATCCAAGAGTAAGCGGTTGTTTGGTAGAGAGAGACCGGTTCATCAGGTTTTCGGCGGTGGTAAACGTACGAACATACCCACTTTATTTTATTTACTGTAATTGTTTATTTTTATATAATTTGAAATTACTGTATTGTTTATTATGATGTACTACTTGTCAAAATGTCAAGTTTATGATATATGTCGCTAAGACTTGATAGTTTATTATGGTTAGTTTTATATTAATCCAATTTTATGTGTCAGATTGCGTAATATAATGTTTTCGGTGGTGGTTAGTTAATCTTGAATTTTCAAGTTTATGATATGTGTAGTTAATAATTTATGCTAAATTTTCTTATACAATTATCTGGTTTTGGACTTAGCTTTCATAAGCTCACTTTTTGTGGCTTATTTTGAAACTTTTCGGCTCATATAAGCTTATCATGTCATTATAAGCGTTTATAAGCTGAAATATTATATAAAAACCACACAGAGTGAGCTTATGAAACATAAGCCCAAAACTAAATAAGCTATAAGCCGAAACAAAAACCCCGGGGTGTTTGTTTAAGCTTATATAGTGGTTTTATGGCTTATGTTTCCTAACCTCACTTTTTGTGTAACTTTTCGGCTTATATAACCTTATTGTGACATGATAAGCTTATATAGCCGAAAAGTTTCAAAATAATCCACAAAAAGTGAGCTTATGAAAACCACATAAGCCCGCTATTTAAGCTTAAAGAAACACCTAAGTGTTTATTGGGCATTTATGAGAAGGTTTGATATTTAGATTTTGTGATTTGTATTAAATGATTGCTTATATTGTGGTGTGAAGTTGATATTAAGAAGGATTCTTATAATTAGTAAGTTTTGATTAGTCGTTAGATGTTTGCTGCTTTTAGAAGTTATTTAGCAATATCGATTATTCACTGTGTGAGAGAATACTTTTTGGATTGTGAATTTGGGTGCTTTAGACCGGTTTCAACAAAAACAATTACTTTATCTAGTGTGTGTGATAGCACATAGATGATCTTAGATCTTAGTTTTCGTCGGTTGATATTATGTGCCTGTTCTGATGTACTGTTGATTTATTGAGGGTAAATGAGTGTTGTTATTTACCAGATGAGTACATATGCTGTAAATTAGTTGGTAGATTAAAGTTCAGACAAGCAAGTAATAATAATTGATCAAGTAATTTATGCATTACTATGGGGATTAATGTGCAACATACAAAAACAGCAAGTTGTTGGGTTTTCCGTCATTTTTGTGTGATATTTCCATCTGATGTGCTATAAGAGATAAATCCGTAAATGTGCTGTTTGCTATGTGTTGGTAGTTATTACTATTAGATGGGTACATATGCTATAGAGTTGCGATACTTGCATGATGTCTAGTATATCCTCATCTCTAAGCAACTGGGATGCAACTTCTTTTAAGAAGTGACACTTAACTTGATTGATATGTTTCCTATTAAACCATGAGGGGATGTGCAATATGGTTATGATTTGTGAAAGTCTCTGTTACATTTGGGGGTCTTGTTTACCTGACTTTCTATCGACAATTCAACAACAATCTCTTGTTTCTAAAGTTTGTGTTACCTAATGATACAGCTGCTGATGTATTTTTGTGGAGGAACAAGAAGATATATGTAGTGGTTACAGTTATTTCTAGCATTGCGAATAATAAGCTACTATATTAATAGCAGGCAATAAACAATATAGATAAGTTTGTTGATTCATGTCAATTTTTTTTGCTACACTTTGCCAAGTTGTGATAAAATTAAGAGAAAGTTCTGCTTATGTATGCTCAAAAATTCATAAGGGAATCATTTAATTGAACATGGTATCGCACGTTAACCGATTACATTCACTACTTAGATAAAACGGTTGCATCCTTGCTTTTTCTCGTGAAGGGAAGAATTCATTAGTTTATCTCACAGTTATTGCTTATTTGCTATTAGTACTATTAGTATTTGTTACATAGATATTTTGTAATATGATATTGTCCTCCTTTTATCTTCTAGAAAGACAGTGGCATTTCACTCTTCATATGTTTTTTCAACTCTTTTGTAGGCTAGATATTGGTCTCTTGATGTTTCACTTAAGCTTAAAAATGTATTTGGTTATGGAGATAACTTGTATAGTTCTTTGTCGTATGACTGGGATCAAACTACAGAAATCAGTACTGGCGTATTATGCCAAAATCAGGAGGTGGTAAACCCTGTTTTTATGGCGTGTACATCTATCTCTGCTGTCTCCGGATTGCTCAAGTTGTTACATCTTTTATAAAGAGCTCGAAACCGTGGGCCAATCGCTTGGCATAATCAACCAGGAACCATGACTTAGCATATAATCTCTCCTGGTGAACCCTAACCGATCCATCATAATTGACTTCAACATCAGTTAGGACGCAGCTGGGACATAATTTGTTATCACATCTGAAGTACACTTTTAAGATCGACAAAAGGAATTCATCTGTTAGACCAACAAAAGGGTTTGCTTTTGTTTCCACTTCTCACTTGGTGGCATTTTTCCTGATTCTAGGAGTGTGCGTTATATCCACCAAGTTTGTGATCTTTCATGCCAAAATAATAAGATAAGTGGTTTAATTATGCGGCCAGGAAACAAAATAATAAGATAAGTAATTGTAAGTGTTTAGCTTTCTATTTTTAATTATTTATGAGGGGTGTTTTTTTTTGCTTATTCTGGGCTTACATGGTTTATGTAAGCTTATTTCATAGGCTTGGTCCTACTGTTACATAAGCAAATTAGTAATAAGCAATCCAAAGACCCATAACATGTTAAAACTTTATAGAACCTATTGAAGTAATAACAATCCAAACACCCATAACAGGCTAAAACTTTATAGAACCTATTGATCCTCCAAGCTTTTGTGTTTCACCTACATTAATACCTGATTCTTCAAAGGTATCGATACATAAAACTAAATAGTTTCGGTGGCAGAATGTAAGAGCTTGTAACTTATAAATATTTGTTTTCGGGTCAAAACGGCGATCTTTCTATGGTTTGAAGTGGGTAAAAATTTGCCATTACCTGTAGCGCTAAATGAGAGATAGGTAGATGTATAAAATGCTAAACGTTATTTGTGAAGATGATGTACTGGTAGCTTACAAGTGTAGGTAGGAGTTAGCTAATTTCGAGGTGTTTAAATCTACAAAACGTTGACGCCAAGTCGATTGAGATTGTTTGGTGGCCAATTTGGGATGAAGAGTTTGAATCTCAGATCATATTGCTTTACTAAGGATTGAAGTTAAAGATAATGCCACTATGAAGAAAAATGAGTAACAGAAAATGAAAAAAGATACAACCTGTAAATTATGGCATTATATGTCTCATGGCTGGTCAAGCTTTTGAAGTTTGACATGAAGGTACAATCACTTTTGCTCCTACCTACAAGTACCATCCCAGTTGTGACGAGTACTATCTTGGTACGAAAGGCAAAAAGAAACGTCATCCATCATGGTAATATATCTGTTTTATTTTGCGTATAATTCACTTATGATGTCTTCTTTTATGTCAAAATATATTACTAAAGTTTCTAGAAACACCTTTGTCAAAATGTATTACTAAACGTCATCCATCACGGACAAGTCTCTGTTAAATTTAATGGTAACGGTTTTTTTAATCTTATCTTATATGTACCATTTTAGTTTCTCGCTGAATAATAGACAGAAGTTTGTTTCTCCATTATGAAAAGTAAAAAACCATCAATGCGTGTTCTTCAATATTGCCATATTATGATGCAAAAGTGAATCCTTTAGGAGTTTAAATTTGGTTTTTGTGAGAAGTTGCATTGCCATTTCTAAAGTTGATGCATGAATTTGAATATGGGGTGTTAAAGCTAAGTCTTAAAGCCATAATCGAATGTGATGTAGATTACGCTTATTTAATTAGTAGTTGTATCAATGCTCAACTTGTTATGTAGTAATAAATGGGACAGTTTTGACATCCCATGTCAAGCCACACCTTAAATAAATGTCTCTTCCAGGTTTATAAAAGAAATACAAGTGTGAAACAGTTTAAAGCCTATGGTCGATCCAAGCTGCGATGACTGATTCTGTAACCTCAGAGTTTTTTTTCATGGCAATCCCGTACCGTAAGTTGTCTAAATTTAATTCCAGAACTCTTGCTTCTTTATACCATTTTGTGATTTAATAAGTTGTTTTACAATGTGAACCGTAAGTCCTAACTCAGGATATGGTTTTTCCTACTTGCAGTAGGAACTGTGGGCCGAAAGCTAATGTGGTTTGTTATAATTTCTTTAAGACTTACTGCGATATTTATTTGAAGAAGGAAACTTATTTGCGCATATCATATTGCGCAGTCATGTAAGTTCTGCTATCCTTTGGTTCATTGGTTGTTATATCTCAAACTGTCTTATTGCATTGTACTTTAAGATGTTAGAATCGGTTTGTAAGGAAAATATGATATCAAGGATGGGAGATTATTTCTTAACGACACCGAGTCGATTTTCTTTTGTAAAAGTGGGTCGATCTTGGTAGTAGTTAATTATTAATGAGCCAGATTTCCACAAAGATAGGCAATAATGAAATGGATCAAACATGGCAATCGATATTGGAAGTAACAATTACGTAGCAGTGATTCTATTTAAAAGAGGGTCGATATCGCATTGATAGATGTGTAAACCAATCCAGTATATTAATATATAAAGGGAGACAAACAAAACAACAAAAATGTTGCTGGCCAATTTAACCAATTCAAATATGGCCTAAAAATTATAATAACGAGAGTTTCGATCTCCTGAAATAAAATAATATTCCTTTTTGCCATCTTGTCTTTTTAAACTTTAAAAGAAAAGAGAACCCGTGGTCTGGGTAAGTTCTCAATAGAGTCGAAGTAAGATTAAATGACCTCACTTTATAGCAATTTAGTTGGCTTCACAGGTATCTAGGAACTTTCCGACTTTTTGTTTTGGGTACAATGCATTTGACTTCATTTTAACTTAAGATATTATAGCCTACTTGAAAAGTAATATGAGTTGAAGATCTCCAGTACTTAAGCGCTGCTAAATCATAAGCTCTAGCAACCTTCCTCTTCTATAAGCATGTTAACTCATCAGCGTGCAATATGGTTGTGATTTGTGAAAGTCTCTGTTACATTTGGGGGTCTTGTTCACCTGACTTTCTATCGACAGTTCAACAGCAATCTCTTGTTTCTAAAGTTTGTTTTGTCTAATGATACAGTTGCTGATGTATTCTTGTGGAGGAACAAGAAGATATCTGCTGGTGTACTCGCTGGAGCAACTGCATTGTGGGTCTTATTTGAGTTGCTCGAGTACCATCTGGTTACTTTGGTTTCCTACGTTTTGATTCTCGTGTTTGCAGTTCTCTTTCTGTGGTCCAGTGTCTCCAAGTTCATAAACAAGTAAGGTGTTTAATTTGAGTTTGTCTTGGTTTTCCGTAATAAGTTTTCAGGTTAACTGGTCTTGCCACAGGTCTCCTCCAACCATTCCTGAAGTTAAGATTCCGGAGGACACACTTCGTCAGGTTGTTGGTGCAGTAAGGATTGAAGTTAATAATTTCCTTGGCATGTTACGTGATGTTGCGTCTGGAAGAGATCTGAAGAAGTTCCTTGGTGTAAGTAATATTTAAAATGTTTCTATACAAAATTGAGGTACTGTTTTTGACATAAATCGGGTATTATTGGCAGGTCGTTGCTGGATTGTGGGTTCTCTCTATTGTTGGAAGCTGGTGCAATTTCTTGACATTGTTCTATATAAGTAAGACCATTTGTTCTCTACCATCTTATATTCTAGGTTTTTACCGTCTGGTTATTATTGATGCTTTTATATTATGACACTCGCTTCGTCAGTTACTTTTCCCGTTTTCATTATTTGTTTACTAATATTTCTCATTTTTAACATGGAAAACAGCTTTTGCGGCTCTACACACAGTCCCTGTTCTGTACGAGAAGTATGAGGACCAAGTTGACGCATGTGCAGAGAAAGCAATAATTGAGCTCAAGAAACAATATGCAGTGTTTGATGCTAAGGTTCTGAGTAGAATCCCAAAAGGTCCCTTGAAAAGCAAGAAGAATGCTTGAATGATTGTAATTTCCTGACTGTTTCAACCCACCTTTGATGTCGTTTCATTCTGCTAGAAGTTAGCCATGTTTACTAAGTTTAGATATATCAAAACGGTCGTTATTTGTTTTACGTTATTTTCTCAGAAGATGATTAGTGGCTATGTTGTTTCAAGAATTTGGATGCCTTGGTAGGCTGTACATAAACAAAAGTTGTCATATGGTGAATCAAAGCTTTGTGTGTTTTTCCTGTGTGCTGCTAACCTTTCTGTATGGCCCAGTTGAAAGTAGTGTTTCTCTTGGATGGCTCTTTCTGGGTTTGTTTTGCTATTATCTATGCAGGGTACATGTTTGTATAACGCTCTGCATTGGTATATATCATTGTATAATGTGCCTTTATAAGAACATGAACTTGGTTCTCTTTTATGTTATTCCCTGATCTGTATCTTTGAGCTTGCCTGTGACTTTGGGCGACATTGGGGATTGGCGGCTGACTGATCCTAAGTTTCCAGAAATTGTATATGGTCATCAGTCATTACAGTAAACTTTTGAGAAATAGACTTGTTCTTGATTAGGACTCTACCATGATTTGATCGGTCAAGTGAAAATCGATCAACACTTTTGTTTAGATAAATTGATTTTTTTATATGATTTGATCGGTCAAGTGAAAATCGATCAATACTTTGGTTTAGATAAATTGATTTTTTTATAGGATCTCTTAATATGCAACATTGTAAGAACACATCATCCATTTTGGGATCCCAATCTTCGAATACAGGGATCCTGATACAGAGTAATAATTGAAATGATTATGCACTTGAAAACTTACAAAATTTCTACAGAAAGAATAATTTGTACATATACAGAGATTTCAGTCTCAATACTCGATAGAACAAGAAAGCTCACCCTGGGACAGAATAAAAAAAAATTAGTTTGTGATTTTGCTCAGCTCTAAAATAACTCCACAAGAAACTACAGGTATAGTTATCAATAACTCATCACGGAACACCAGCTCCATCGCAATCCGATAAAGAATATGCCCAGCTCTAGTGAAGGGAGAGACCATGGAGTTCTATCTATATATATGGAAAACCTAAATACTTTCAATCACTTGGCAGGTTCCGTTTATGGCGCGAAGATGTTGGTGTGCCACAAAATGCAGAATTTAGGATTGTGGGATATGATGAGGTTTTGTATGGTACTAAAACATAGGTGTTTCCATTTAATCTAATCTGCCAAGTGGATGATTCGAAGCATGATCATCATACCAACCAAAGCCGTAGTTCATGAAACCGACTTTATTCTTCTTTTTCAATCCAACATGTAGTGTTATGAATAATCACGTGTTTTCCCTTGGTTTCTTGTACCCATGTCTTGTTCTTAAAGTATAGTCCACCAGTTGGAAATGCTGCTTGAGGAAGCAGGTACAGGTCGACCTGCAAACATATTTTCAATTCGTTAAGGGATACTTGAAAGGGGGGATATGATTACCTTCCGTTAAATACAGTAGTATACTTAGAAAGTGACACTCTATAGCTTGAATATATAATTACCTTCCCTTGAATCCTAGTAGAGTTCACTATAGAGTTATAATAGCCATTTTGAGTAAATATATAAGAATGTCAAATTACTGTTAACCTTTGGATGAAAGAAAGATGATGCGAGTTTGCCACATGTGTGCTTTACTATAATGACGAGTTTGGTAACAATATTTAGTGGTTGTCATGCATTTTAAAAGTTTATTAAGTGGACAAGATGCTATGAAATTCCTAAGTGCACCACTGATTTGCACTTCATACTTGATCAGATAAAAAGTTCAGACTTGAACATAAGTTATGGACCTTGTCATTTAATCAAACCCATGACGAGGGTGATATTTCCTACCCAACACATAGATTTTACTTGGCTATTAAACACATGAGGTGGTGAAACTAAAAAACAAAATGTACAAGAAACACACCTGCTCAGCAGTTTTGTTTAAAGCCCAGTTGAAAGCAGGCTGGTCATTAGCTTTCTTTGCTCTAGACCAAGGTTGATCTTTAAGCTCTTCAATCCACTTTTTCATGACTAATTTCGCACCCGGAGTTGGATGCATATATATCATACAGCTGCATATGTAAGGCCGCCCTTTTTTCCCTGGAGGTGGCAAGACATTAGGGTGGTCGAGTGGTTTTACCTGCTCATGATAAAAACACATACTCAGGGCAAGGTCTGCATCATCATAGGAACAAAAGCACATCTAAAGGCTATAAACAAAATAAGTGATATCCAGTGGTCAGG
Source organism: Tanacetum coccineum (assembly GCA_026074375.1). NCBI lineage: Eukaryota > Viridiplantae > Streptophyta > Magnoliopsida > Asterales > Asteraceae > Tanacetum > Tanacetum coccineum. The sequence continues at coordinate 96,529 of BQNB010005987.1, forward strand.
TCGTGTACTCATTCATGTCAATATTAATGACTTACAAAAAATAACACATTTGTTCATAAATGAATGTAGCACCTGATACTAAAAGCAAACACAGTACTTACAGGAGTCATGTCATCCATAAAGTAAACATCATGATTTCCTTTCAGATAAGGAAATGGATCTGCTAGCCAAACCATATCGACATCGTTGTACATCACGTTATATCCAAGTTCTAGTATGTGCAGTAAATGCTGTGGCCTTCTGGCAGTGAAGTTGAAGAAACCCTGCAAATGGAGAACCAAAAGCATTTATATATATGTCAATGATGTTCTATAAAACTCGTTAAGTGAAAACATTGAACTCAAATAGTTGTAGAATGCCTTTTCGAGAAATTCTGATGCCAATAGTATAAGAGGAGTTGCTATTTGAGCAGAATTTGAACTTAAGCTATTTATCTATGTCAATGTCTTCCAAAAATTTCAGCTTAGCACGAGTCATTTACACAAACAAAGAACACGAAATAAAATTTCCATAACCTACTAATAATAACTGATGAGAAGTTGGATCGAGATATTCTACGCTACAATATTCCAGGATCCAACTGTAACAATCGTCAGATCATTATGTATTACACCAAGCATGTCACCTACAGTTGACCCATCACCCGATAAGAAATTCCTACTTACTTATAAAAAACCAGAAGAAATTTCCTGAATCCGTTACGCCAATCTCAATTCCATTCCTCCTCACATCATAGACGTAGGAAATACATGATTAAAATAAGAAACAAAATGGAAAGGATGATAGGCATGGGCCTAATGACTTTTGCAAGCGTCCATGAAGATACAAAACGCTATCCTAGCAGTACCAATTATACCAAACACTCCTTATTATACCACTCTGATGGTTATTGATAATATCATAAGTAAATTTAGGTTTCCAGTATATATTACAAGTTTACAACTGGAGAACAAACATTTTCTTGTTGTGATTATAAAAATATTTTTTAAGTGGGAGTCACTGGCCACTAGGTCGATAAGACAAGAGAATTATCCATCTTACAGCAGTTCATTTGAAAGGATATAAAACTAACGGTATTGCTGATTCTCAAGATAAAAATCCAAACCATTACTCCTCAACCATAAGCTATGGAATTCGCTAGCAATATTCAGCCCAACAGTCATCCTATGCAAATATGTATGCTTGCATCAATTAGGAGAATCTAGGGTTTGGATTAATCAACTCAACACATAGATTTATTAATCTATTATGGTCAAATCAAAAGAATGTCATCATGATAATATGCTTCAGCTTGTATTAAGAGCAAACCACTTAAGCAAATGACTATTCAGGTAGGCTTTGAATTAACTAATATAAGAGTGGCATCCATTAGCTTCCAAAACTGGATCAAACTAACCACTAATCAGGCGATTTCAACATCTACCATCATAATCCAAATCAAGTCAATACAAGTCTACTAACTTACTTACTGCAAACTACGCCTAAAAACATAATCAAACGGTTCCCTTATCCTAATAACACCATTCATCTCCATACATTTATAACTAAGCCGATCACAAAACCTTTGAGAAACTAGTATCTACACAGCATAATGGACTCTAAACTTATCACCTCTTGGGCATTCATACAATTCTACCAGTTTCAATACGATCTGCATCCTTTAACTTATAGTATTTGGATGATCCTAGGTATTAATCCACAACAAGTCTACAAACTTATTAACCGCCGCAAATATAATATTCATAACAAAGAGAAAAAATCACAACCTGTGAGCCAAACTTATGCGCGACTTGGTTATCAAGCACAGGCGGAACCAAAACGGCATGCCCGGGCCACTTGGCATTGACAACAAACAACGTCTTATAATCCTCAGCAATGACAAGCACTTTGTCATGATGGTTTTGCCTCACAATACTAATCAACCAGTTATTTAAAAAAGGCAAATAAGGCTCACTAACAATACACACAATCACAGTTTTAGTATGGTTTTGCGCGACAAACTCGACGGCTTGGCGTAAAGTGTAGCTTTTCCATTTGGTTTGGAATGAGGTTGTTGAGGAAGTGAATAAGGAGGGTGTTTGGATGGAGATGTAAGGGGAGAAGATGCCCAGGATGATTAAGAGGGAGATGAGTGTGAGGATTGTGGTACGGGATGAGAAGGTGTGTGGGGGTGTTTGGGATTGGGATTTGGGGGAAAGGAGGGTGTTTGGTTTGGGAAGTGGTCTTTGGTGTAGTGATTGCATTTTATTCTTCTTTTGACTCTGTGTGCGTTTGTGTCAAGTGAGAGTGTGAGTGTGATGGGGGGTTTGGTTTACGATTGGATCTGGGGAAGAAGAAGAACAAGAGTGATGTGGTGACGTGTACTAACTTTCGCGCATTATACTTGTTTTTTCTTTTGTTTTTTTTAAAGATTATTAAGTTATTTAAAATTTGTTTTTTAATGATTATTAAAAATTATTTTTTCATAATTTTGAAAGTCAAATGTTACTCGCTCTCTCTTAAATTTATAGTCTACGTTTTTTTAAATGTCCCAATTTAATTACATAATACTAAAAATAAATAGAAAAATTTAATCAAATTTATTATATTACTCTGCTTGAAATTATTAATTTATTAACTAACAATAAAACTGTTACTTTATTAAAAACTAAGAAAAAAAACTAGTAATAAATGCATTTTTTTAAATTATGTGTTTTTTATCTAGGACAATAATTTTGAGAAAGAGAGAGTGCCTTTTTATAAAAATAATAAATTTTATAATCTCTCTTCATCTTTAGTTCAACAAATAATTATTCTTGCAAAACATACTTTAAATTTGTAAATTGTTAAAAGTGTGTGTTTAAGTGCTCTAATTGGAATTCTTAACTGATACTGTATGTATAAAGCAAAAGAAACATTAGTTTAGACATAAGTTTAGTTAGTAATTTTTAGGTATCTCATTCGTTTTTATAAGCTTATTACTTACTCTTGAAGTATATCTTATCTTACTAATCTATAATGAGTATATAATTTTGTCTTAAAATTTTCTGAGGCATAGCTAT